>LOEQ01003007.1:122596-151542 GCA_001685075.1 Bramus lutescens | reverse complement strand
ATTAACCAATGAAAGTAACACATAGACAGATGACCCTCCTACATCACTAACCCAATCTAAACCATCCCTGACAGGCATGGCCAGAGGCCTGTGCCCTAGGTAACGCTATGTCTTATCAGGTTGACAATCAATATTAACCATGACATGATTCAGTATTGCGTGCGAAGCTTCAGCTAGAAGTTGGCTGAGGCAATGGTCACTTGAAGAGTTGCAGACTGGATAGAGTAGAGGATCCAATCTATCATGGTTCACAAGTTGATATTAGCTGTCTCTTGGAGGCCACAATTCTTCTTATGAACCTCTTCATAGGACTGTGATGCATGGCTTCCATCAGAGTGTGTCATCCAGGTAGCTTTGGACAAGCTGCTTGCCTTGTAAGCCCTATTCCACTGGTCAGCATTTTACTGTATTCTGTTGATGATACAGAGCCAGCCACGATGTTCATTGGGAGGGAGGGCCTTTCAATTCCAGGGTGAGCTGATCATCAGAGCTCCTTGGATGTTGGCTATTGTAGTAGGGGAATAATAACTGAAACAAAGAAAACCTTAAACAAGAAAAAGCAGGTAGGTGTAAATGGAAAGCTAGAAAGGGAAGAAATATCAGAGAGGAAGGGACTTTCGGTTAGTATCTTACCAGCCGCAAAAGGAGTCGGAATGCAGCAGACTATCATGCTAAAAAATGTTCAGTAAGAATAACCGGCAAACTTTAATTATAAGCCCAGAGAAACCATCCTTCAGGAATGGTGCAATGACGTGTTTAGACAAAGATGAGAGCTCTTTCCTACACGGAAAGGATACGATTGCAGAAGGTGAATAAATCAACCCCTGCTCCCTGCCCAGGAGTGCAAAGCAACAAGAAATGGTGGTCACAGGACAGTGGTAAATCTGTCAACTCAGTAAAAATTACGGTGTGACTCAGTATCACAGTAATGCATCACATTCAAATGAGAACATGCTAACTAACCCCACAGCAGCAGCACAGACACTCAAAGTAGAAGGGACTGAATTAAAATAGGAGGGTAAAATGTCATCTTCACAGAAAGGCAGCAAGAAGTAGGAAAGCCAGGGGGTGGGAAAAAGTATAAACTAAGAAATTAGAGAGAAGTCCAAGGCTTGTAAATGAACTTAATTCTCTAGGTTCAAAAATGTATTGTTAAATAAAATTATAAGATAAAAGCCAGCTATATGTTTACAACAGAACAGCCTGAAATATGAGTTGCAAGAAGTTGCAATTGGGATGAAACAATATGTCTTGGAAATATTGAATCAGTTCTAAAGCAGGTGTCACCATGTTGCAGTAACTTTTAAATATTTTGATTCAAATAAAAGTAAAAACCCAATGAATTATAATTTGTTTAATGTTCCCCAAAGCAGAGTTTATAGAGAATCATAAAACATTGAGCACCCTTATCATAAAAGGAGAAGGATCCAAAATCAACCATCTATATATTCCTGACTGAGGGAATATCAAACAGAAAACAGAAACAGAAGCAAAACATTACATTCAAAATGACTGGAAGATAATTAAAAATTATCAGTGTAGAAGACATTATGATTGAAAACAGAAAATTCATAAAGAAAATTAATCAATTAAAAAACTAATGCTTTGAAATGATCAATAAAATTGATAAATCTCAAGTTGCAACAGTAAGAAAAAAGAGAAAGCTCACAGATTATTAGTATTACAAATGTAGGAGAAGATATTACTACCTTCTCTGTGGATTCTGAGATGGTGATAAGGTAACTCTGTATGTAGCCCACAGGATCAGTAGCTTAGATGAAATGGGCAAATTCTCTGAAAGACATAATGTTCCAAATGTTATGCTGGAAGAAATAAGACATAAATAAGTTCATATTTAATAAACGATCAAAGGTGATCTGTCTGGCCAAGATAATCTTAAAAACCAACCAACAAACAAAAAAATTAGAACCTGATACTGGAGTAATTGCATCTATAACCCACCCCACAGTAACCCACACAGAGAGTGTATACCCTGCATAAAACTAGGTCAAAATTGTTCCCAGACATAAATATAAGATAATAACTCATCAGACTCTTGGAAAGTGATGCTGGGGAACACATGGGTGACCTCGAGAATGCTGATGACTTTTTAGGTACATATGGGAGAGATACTTGGTAAGCTAGAATTCACTGATATTAAAAGGAACTGATCTGTTAAAGACAGGCCAAAGAAAAATATGTTTAAGAGACATAGCTGATGAGGACCATTGTAAAAAAAATGTGCAAAAAATTTTAAAGCAAAATAATAAACAACTTGATTAAAGATAGACTAATGGCATCTGTGATGGCTTAACATAGAAAATTTATGGATGGGAGAGAAACATGAGAAACAGAAAATCATAGATAGATGGGGAAAGGATCTGAACACTAAAGCAGCACTGTACCAGCACATCAAGTTTGAGTGGTTCAAGTCTGGAACATTTACAATACCAAGTCCTGAAGAATGTGGGTTGTCGGGAACTCCCATTCAGTACCAGGATAACGCGAATGGCACGGCTGCTTTGGAAGGCAGCGTGTTCAATTCCTAATGACGTAAGCATACGTTGACCAACTGTGCAATTATGTTCTTTGTGCTTACTGTAAAGAGCTGGAAACTATGATCACTTAAAGACCTGAACATAAATGTTTATAGCTTTACCATAATTGCTGAATCTTGGGAGCAACCAAGGTATTGTTCAGTTCAGTGCATTTATGGGTTTACCACGGAGCTGGACAGTGGATAAACTGTGGTGAATGCAGGTAATGGAAAATTATTCCGCGCCAAACACAAGTGAGTTCTCAAACCCTGAAAGGGTGTGGTGGAAACTTCAAATGCTCTTGGTAAGCAAACTAAAGCTGTTCTAGAAATGTTGCATGTGGTGTTATTTAAACTGCAAGACATTTTGTAAAAGAAAAAACTACCGGACATAGTGAAAACAGTAGTTGCTAAGAGGCAGGATACGGGAGAGGCTAGTGTGAGGACAGTACAATTACACCGTATTGTATAGAATGATAGAAGCATGGAATTATATATTTTTCAAAGTCTATAAATTATATATCAACCACAAATCCTAGTGTAAAATAGGGACATTTGGGGAGGATGGTGTGTCAATATAGGTTTATCGGTTGCAGAAAAACGTTCTGCTGTGGTATGATGTTGAACTTGAGAGAGGCTGAGCATGAAGTGAACAGTAAATATATGAGTAAACTCTGTAGCATCCATTTGAGTCTCACTGACTGATATACAAGAAAATAAAGGCTTAAAGAAACATACTAAAAATCATACTCAGCAAATTAAGATAGAAGCAATTTTATAATGAACTCAAAAACTCCAGCAAAAACACACTACATTAATAGATTTCTCCGTCCGTATATGTTTAAAAAGATCTCTTAGAAAACTAAAAAAAAAAATTTCTAGTAAAAGGTACCTAATATAACTTAGTACAAACATGTGTGTGTGTTTGTGTGTGTGTGTGTGTGTATAATTGACAAAGCATTTACAGTATTGTCTTAAAAATCTTAAAAACTTGTAACTTGTGAGCTCACAGAGATTGTGGCAACATACACGAGACCTGCACAGGTTCAAACCAGACAAAATTCAAGCACTGAGAAGGGGAAGTGGACACAAAGTCCTTTGCAACTGACGCCTTCTGAGAAAGAAGAAATTGGTTTTCTCCGATGGAGTACCACAAGGTCTCTCAGGCACACTCCATGGCCCATGCCAGGAGTGCTTGGCCACCTCAAAACAGACACTATGTTGATTCGTGTGTGCTTTTGATTTTGCTTTGATATTTTTGAAAATCTTTTTTGCTTTTTTTTTTCTTTTGTTTTGATTTTTGTTTTGGAGAGAGAGATAGAGGCAGAGAGAGACAGAGAGAGAGAGAGAGAGAGAGAGAGAGAGAGAGAGAGAGGCAGAGAGACAGAGATAGAGCCGTGCCAAAGACAGAATGAAGTTGAGTGAATAGGGAGGTGGGAGGACTAGGGAAGAGTTGGGAGAGTAGAAAGGATATAATCAAAATATGTCATGTAAAAAAGTTAAAAAAACATTTTAAGATTATTGCTGTGCTTGCATCTATTCATTATTTTACTGTATGCTCTACCTAATGCAGTAAGATGTAAGTTTATTTAAAAGACACATTGAAAAGTAACAGCAGAACTTATCAGATGGGATGATTCATTGTAGAAAAATCCAACTATTGTGAAATCAGACTTTACAATTAAATGGAGAATTTCCAGTATGGTTACAGGATATAAAAGTCTTGACACATAGTATATTTTAAGATAATCAGAAACTGAGAAAATAGGGATACAAATGCCACTGACAAAGTGTGAAAATATAATGTATCTAGGGCCATGGGTAATGAAAATGTTTAGCAGCTTTACTAAAAAACTTGTAAAGTATTATAGAAAGATATTAAAAGATCAAAATTAATAGATGATATGATTCATTCCCTCTTCTGGGCAGAGATAGACAACTTTTCTTAGCCAACTTTCTGGGTCATTGTGACCAAGTGACATCATTGTAGCTCATGAACTAATAGCAAAGCGGTTCATCCACTCGCAAATCTGGCTCGTAAGTGATTGTGATGTGGGTCTCAGTGCCCTTCTTGGCTTGTTGTCAACAAACACGGAGTTAGCAGAGCCATCAAATTTGAAGTCTGTGCCCCTGAATCATTGCTTTAAGATCCACATATATCCCAGGGAAACCCATCTTGTGAGTAATAATTAATGTACCGTTAAAACTTTAATATCACCCTGAATGTATTTTTGTAGTGTCTATCATTACTTATCCTGTCAGACAGACACATCATGTTTATAAACAGGAAGACTCCTCATCCTTGCGGAAATGGTATTCTATAAGCTGGTCTACAGTCATGATATGATTCTAATGAAATTTCCACCAGAGCTGTTCATGACGCTTGCCAAGCTGATGCTAGGAATCTATGTTAGAATACCCAAGTGCTTGGAATAGCCAAGGCATTTATGAGGCCAAATAAGGAAACCCAGGTAGAATGAGATTGTCTCCTCAGATATGTGAGCTAAGTATAGCTCAGCTACTCAGCAGCAGAGGCAGGGAAAGTTGGAGCTATGGTGGGTTTATCCTCACAGATAGTAAAGGTGTTAATGAAATGGTGTTACCATGCAGCAACCAATGTAAGTACACATTGTTCAGTAAACTCACCATCATGGCTTTGAGTGAAAGCTATAAGGTGTATCATATTTGGGAGAGTGGGCATATAGTAAAGTTAGAAATGAATGGGAAAGTGATAAATGTGTGCTTTACAGTGTGTGTGGTCAAGAGGCAATGGGCAAGAACACAGAGGATGGGGCTTCCATCTCAGCTCTCTTCCAGTGACTGAGCTGCTGGGACACGAGGGCCTTCTGCTTCCCGTGCATTTCTGTCACATTTATCATGTACCAAGAATTTCCTAATGGAAACTATGAAAATAATCACTGGCCTCAACCATTTTCTACAGATACAGCTTTACTTGCTAACTTACTAGGTGAGAGTTGAGCTTTTCCCATTAATTGTGCCTACCACATGATACTGTTCTTCTTTAAATATCTTCTGCCCTAATTTACCTGTTAGAAGATACTTATCATTGAATGCTGAATGGGGCCTTTATAGCATGCAAGTGTTTATGGTGGCTTTTCTGACCACAGTTTATCGTATTTAAATAGACTGTAACAATCACTTTTTACTCTTCTTTAACAAGTACAAGTTGAACACCCATCACATTTCATCATCGACTACACAATGAATATCTGAGGACTCTCCTCAATGAGCTAAGTGTAGTGATCCAGGGAGAATCTGCTACCCAAAGGCAGGTGATCGTGAGGTAGGTGGTGGTGAGGAGCGTGGAAAGGCAGAGAGACAGGTTCTGTGATTCAGGGAAGGCTTCGAGGAGGCTGTGAAATGAGCCTTGAAGGATTTCCCTAGTTTTCCTTTATGAATAATATTCTTCCCGTTACCTTGCCCAGCTCAGTGCTCTGAGTGTTTCAGGGAATCACTCTGCCCCATCGAGAAGGGGCTATTTCAAAACTAGGTTCCTCCACTGCCTCCACTTCTGCCTCTCCCCCTGCCACTCAGAGAAAAGCACTATTGCTGTCCACTAGACAAGAATGTTAATCAACTGTGGGAGTTGGCAGAAAAACAGAGATTCCATGTTCCCTTGTCTAGCCTGAGGTAAAGAAGGTGCCCTAAAAATGCCACATAAATACCTTTATGGAGTGATATGTCTCCATGAGTCACCTGCCTTAATGAGACTGGTCACTTAGTGCCCAGTTCTTACGTGAATGAAGGAATGCCTGAGAAATGTACTGCCCCAGAGAGAAACTTTTGAGGAAGAAAAAGGTTATTGTTGCTGGACACAGCTTTAAAAAGCCACATGCTGATTTTTCTGTTTCTGAATGATGCAGCTACAGCTCTAGGTTTGGAAGTATCTCAAATCCTTCTAGTTTATTTCAGCCATTAGAAGTATGTTTGAAAGCTCTCGGCTCAATGTAGGCCATCCTTAGTAGTGGAAATTTAATGCAGACTGCTAAAAAAAAAAAAACTGTATATACTTTTTCTAGAGATCCCCAAAGCCTGGTTTTTCAATCAGAATTTAAAAACAAAGGGAGAGGGCATCAGCTTTCTTCTCTCCAAGATCCCTTGAGGGTGCAAATTATCATACTCATTCTTTCTGTGGCTTGCCAACCCATGGCAGATCTGCATGCCCTTTATGTCTTCCTTGCCTCCATGTATTGTAGTCAGAAGCTGTTTGTTCGGTTCCCGGCTGCCCAGACCTGAATAATCATCCAGAAACTGTATTATTAAAACACTGCTGACCTATTAGCTTAGGCATATTCCTGGCTAACTCTTAAATTAACCCATCTCTATTAATCTGTGTATCATTACATCGTTGTGGCCTACCAATAAGGTTCTATCCATCCGGCATCTGTCACCTGCGGAGGCTCCATGGCTTTTCCTTGACTCTGCCTATTCTCTCCTCCTCTATCTGCTTGGAATTCCCGCCTTGTCCTATGCTGCACTGCAATAGGCCCAAAGAAGCTTCTTTATTAACCAATGGCATTCGCAGCATACAGAGGGGCATCCCACATGGATGTACCATGGCTCAGTCCCATTAATCTTGACAGGCCTTGAACTGAACACTGGTGTTTGTGTCTTAGGCCTTTGTGCTGTATCTTCCTCCTGGCAGGACCCGCTTAGATGTTTACAGAATTCTCTCTTATTTCATTCAGATTTCTGTTCAGATCTGCTCAAATGCTGCCTTACTAAAGTATGTTCTCCTGGTCCCCTTATTTCAAGGGCAATTTGTCTTGCCCTCTGCACCTAAATCTTCCGTAGGCTTCCCCACAGCGTGTCTTCTCTGGTGACACATTTCCATGCTCATTGTTTCTCTCCTTTTTGCTAGAAGCTCCTTGAGAGCTAGAGGTTTGTGTGCGTCCTGGTACTTGCTCTAGGATGATGTTCACTGTCACTGGATAAAGGAAAAAGAAGCTTACCTTTCTGCTGCCTAGAGTAGAAGGGGAAAGGCTCCTTGGGGTAGCCACGGTGCTGCGATGGGTTTGGGGGTTTTGCTTCTGATATAAAATGCACATAACTTGACATAGCTCTGGCATCTTCTACATTAGGGACACAACTTTGGGTAGCTCTGAACGCCAATTTCTTCTGGCCAAATGTATTAGATCAAAGTTGGTATGGCCCAAGTAGAGGAAAAAAGTTATACAATTTTGTAAATCTTCAAATGCTAATATAATTGTTACCACCTCATTGAGTCAATATGCAGATATTGCAAGAGCATACCAGCAATTCAAATTAAAATATATTACTTTAAAAATTAAAATAGCTCTTCTAAATAGCAGATAAACTTCTAGTAATTCTTAAAAGGGAAATTAAATACAATTAAAAACAGTCTAGAGGCTGTTATAAACCAACAAAATGCAATGTATCTGTATATGCATATATGCAATTGTAGTTATAACTGCTGCTTCCTCACCTCTTAAACTTCAGTCTTTATAAAATTAGCTAGGGCTTCTGTTATTGTTTCTCCGAGGAATATGTAGATATTGTCATCTCAGCTGGTTACAGAGTTTAATTTTATAATATTCCCAGCCATCTCTCAAATTTAATGTTTGTGAGTCATGCTGTGTAGTTGACGGCATACAGGAAAAGCCCACTTTGAATGAGGTTGTTTGAATTCCCCTTTTCAATAAAGAAATTGCCCTGCCTGGACTTGATGTTCCTTGCTTTGTTGAAGCCTGTGGGGGGCCAGCCCCTCTGAACTGCAGGAGATGGAGGAGGAGTGGATGGGGAGGGGAGTGGATGGGAGGTGGGGGGAGGAAATGGAAGGAGAGGAGGGAGGGTAAAGTGTGGTCGGTATGTAAAATAAATGAAAAAAATGTAATTAATAAAAAAGAAATCTTTGTTACTCTGTGATCAGTATGAAAAGTCTTAGAAAGGGGAGGGGTGTGAAGTTTTAAGAGATTTACTTCTTTAAGGGAAAAACAAAAGCGTTAAATGTGCACAACATTTGAACAAACAAAGGAGTTAGAAGTTTAAGTTTCTGGCTCCAGCTTTTCAAAGTGTGGGGTGATCCTGATGTTGACTTTCTCCATTTTAAAGCAGAGATTATCGCCATGTTATTGAAATTATCCACGTGCAATGAAGCCATTAAAATGGGCACGGTGAGCCCAGAAAGAATGTCTATGCCTGTTACCTGAGGGAGGTAGAAGAAAGTTAAAATGAAATCAGTGCACACTAGAGATGAATGGGTACATGCTCACCTCCCCGGTGCGATGAAGCCAGCTGTTGTTCTGCACAGCTGTGGTTCAGTTATACACACTGCGCCATTCAGCAAGGGGCTGCTGAAGCTCTGGCCTCCTTTCTTGTCTGCTCTTCAGAATTCATTGGGTGAAAGCTTGGAGAAGAGAGAGATACATTGCAAAAAGGAGAGGGGGGACTGCTAACTTCTTACCAAGGGAGAGAATTCCTAACCCGCAGTCAGGGACAACCCCAGGTGTCACCTCCTGGTGGATGGTACCCAGGCCCTCCCAGCTCTGTATCCCAAATGTGCTGGATGTTAACTCTTCTCTCCACTGTCTCCTTCCCTGCTGTGTATCTTAGAATGCCAGGTTAGCCGCATATGCATAACTTTCCCAGAACTCAGCTTCTCATTGTCAAACCCAGTGTGATAATTCCAGAACAAAATCTATATCAGAGTGAGTGCTGACCCTACATTTAAGCAAGTTAAAGCCTGTACTATCTACCACCCACCTTGCTAGTGGGGACCAGAAGTGTTGGGAGCTCAGAGCAGACTTGGAAAGAATGCTGTTGACTTTGCTTTGGCTGCTGAAATCAACAGGAGGTACACATTGCAAACAGTTTATTTTAGAACTAAGCAGAGGTTTTAGCCTTCCTTCTTAGCAATAGACTCTTTCCCAAACTCTCAACTTTGCTATTATTTTAGTCCCTGGTGCAGTCTTAAAGGCACATGTCTCCGTCATTTCCCCCTTCTCTATTCAACCCATGAGGCAAACCGGCAAATTAAAATATACTTTAGATGTGTTTGCTGGGAGCGGAAGAATGAATTTCAGTTGTCTTCAAGAGTAATGAGGTATACATGTAGAAACTTTCTCTTATCATGTGCCATGATTGGCACATGGCATACAAAGGAGTATCTGAGATGGTGTCTGTGTGTGTGTCTGTGTATGTGTGTGTGTGTCTGTGTGTCTTTGTGTGTGTGTATGTGTGTGTGTGTGTGTGTTAAAGGAAAGTTTGGAATGGATGAAAACTCATAGAGTTTGCAATGATTTAAGAGCAGCATAGATTTCATAACATCTTCAGTTTGATTTGACATCCTGTCTCAGGTTGACTTTGGATTTGCCAAGAAGATTGGCTCTGGGCAGAAAACGTGGACATTCTGTGGGACTCCAGAGTATGTGGCCCCTGAGGTCATCCTCAACAAAGGACACGACTTCAGCGTGGACTTCTGGTCCCTGGGAATTCTAGTATATGAGCTCCTAACGGGCAAGTAAGTGAGAGTGCTTAGTTCAGTGCTGCCTTGCCTTGTCTTCAGAGCAGCACAAATCAGTTCACTAATGATAAAAATACAAAATTTAACAATCTGAAAATATCTTTTTAAAGATTTCTCCCTTTCCTCTCTGCATTGCTTCAAGCACAGGGCTTGAATAGGAAGATTAAAATATAGATAGAGGATTCAGAAAGCTAAAGCAAAGGAGTATAGAATTGTTATAGTTTACATTTTAATATGTGAAGGTTTTATAATCCAGGAATAGAAGCAAAAAAGCTTTGGACTTGGTGAAAGTTTTCTTTAATTTAATTTAAATAAATGAAGCTGTTTTCCTAGTTCAATAAAATTCATCGATCAATCAAACTAAATTTAACCAGATTCTTCCATCTCCCCAGATGTCATTAACCAGAAAAGTTAAAAGAAAGCTACAGTGGTGGATTTGAATTTTAAATGCCCTGCCAACTCTTTCTAAGGTGCTAATGAACAGAATCAAGACACAGCATGTGTTTCAGCAGTTAAGAGTGGGCTGCCATTTCCAAAGAGATGAAAGGATAAGATTAATGAATCTGCTGTGGTCTTAATATTTAACACAGTATAGCGTGTGTTCACCCACAAATACACATGAACACACACACGCACTCATTCAAAGGCAACACAGCATACTCCACATGTGTAAAATACTTCACTGTTTGCAAAGCACATCTACATATAATCTAGTTTAGTTTTCATACACTTGTGTGGATTAGATAAGGTAGGAATTTTTATTATTATTTTATAATTCATGTTTTTTGATTATTTTATTGTTTAAATTATACAGGTTAGACAACTAGGCCACAAAGCTATCTGCCTGAGATCAATAATTTGATCCCGGATCTTCTGGCTCTCTCTGTGACTTGCTTTCCATGACACATGTATGCTTTTGGACCTTTATAGCCGGTTGTGCTCAACGTTAGTTTGCGAGAGATTTGAATTTTCTAAGCAATACTGAAATGGGTTTGTTAGTGGGGGGAGGGAAATAAATATCAATATACACTTGACAAAACAGAATTTCATGGAATCTTCTTGAACTTTCTTCTTGGAAGAATCTAAACAGGGCTTTGCTTGCTGTAAAGAAGTACTCAACCACTGTGCTAGGATCTTCTTAAACGTCTCAAATACTGCCATTTAAGTAGCTAACTCAATGTTAAATTACCTGCAGCATGATCCATATCTTTGTCCACATACACTGAGGAAATAAAAATCTGTATTTTATCAGAATCACTATTCATTATCTATAACCATGTTCAAATAGTCATCACTGAAGATGTGGGTTGAAGAACAGAAAATTTCCAGGTCATCGTGGAGAAGGATAAATGTGTTAAGATGTGGCTAACCCTGGGTTCTTTCCAATATTTTTCCCTCGACATAGAAATTTATGGGGGAGAGGTTGTGACATAGTGGTTCTTGGAGTTACAGGAAAATACACACATCGGTCTTCGTCACCTGGGATATGTGTCATATAGAATAGCAAAATGAATTGGGGAAATAAAGGAGGGAGAGAAAGCACAACAGCCTGGAATTGCTAAGGTGGCCTTGAACCATCATAAAGGTATTTGGCCAAACGTTTTCAGGGTAGGGCAGAAGAAAAGTTTATTTTTAGTTGCCCAATCTAGTGTTTAGGATATAAGGGAAAATGAGAAAACAAAAACAAACAAACAAACAAAAAAAACAAAAAGAAACAAAGTAACCCAGTAGCAAATATGCATGTGCATGTATATATCTGTGTGTACTGAAGATGTCATAGCAGCGCCTCTGCTTCCTCCTTCGTTGTCTTCACACATGAAGAATACGCTATTGAAAACTTGATGCACTGCCTTTGCTTCAAGGTTTTATTTTTATTTTATTGTATCTTGTCAAGGGTGAATACTCTTGCTTTTCAGAGGGCGCAAACATAACTTAGATACAATACAACAATTAGATCATCTAAACCAGACAATAAAGTGTTTTAGGAATCAAAATGATATATGAATCAAAATGCTACCTAACTTCAGTGGCTACAGCTCAACCAGATTTTACTCAGCATTCCTTGAAATACTCACCTAGGTGGTTTCCAGGGCCTCTTCCTCCTTCATTAGCCTATACTGATTGCTCCTTCACTGTCTCCATTCCAGATTCTTTTCATTTTCCTGATAGATTAATGTTGGGCCAGTCAGACCTTGGCCCCTTTTCCATTCAACACTCAGGGTAATATCCTCATGTCCTATGGCCATAAACCTTATGAGATGACCCAAGTCATAATTCCTTAGTGACTTTCCTCAATGCTAGGCTCATAAATCCAACTGCCTGCCCGGCGGTGCCATGTGGTTCTGCATCATAATCCTGATTCTTTTCCCTGTAACTAGCTGTACCACCTGCTGAGTCAGTTGGCTTCCCACTGCTGTGGTGAAATAAAATACCTGAGATCATTTATGAGTAAGAAAAGATTTGTTCTGGTTCCTAGTTGCATTCTATGACTCATTGATTGACCCTGTAGATTTTGAACACAGTTCTGTTCACTGTGCAGTGGCCAGAACACGCGAAAGAGGAGGTGAGCACCCCAATATCCAGGTCAGGGTCATCTCCCCAGTAGCCTAACTTTCTTACATTATGTCTCACTCTCAAAAGATCCATTGCTCCCCTCTTGCGAGACAGTTTGGGGATCAGGCCTCTGAATAGCCCAGATCCAAATGACAGCACTCACCTGTTTTGTTTGTCTGCCTCACTTAGAGACAATAATTCCAGTCTGTGGGCCCTCCAGCCAAACATGGTCCTCGATTCCCTTTTCTCTCTTCTGCACTGTATCCACTACATTAGAAAATCCCCTTAACTTTAGCATCAGCCTTAGCGCAGGCTCTCTAACAAAATACTGTAAGTTGGGTGACTTTTGTTTTTCAGAACATCCTTTATTTCTCGCAGTCTGGAAGGCTGGAAGCCTTAGCAAAGAGTTTAGGTCTAGTGAGGACTCTTCTATTTGCAGAGCTCTGATTTCTTATGAGATCCTCACTAGGAAGAAGATGGACAGCCAGTACTCTGTCTCAGAAGGCTACTAAACCTATTCCTTGATGGCCCAGCCTGAACCTAATCAGCTGCGTAAGCTCTCGGCTGCCATCCCTTCAAGATTATGGGTTCAATGGATCAATTTGACAAAGGGGCGTAAGTAGCACATTTCACAGTTTAGATAGAGCCACCTTCAACACTGCTTCCCACAACCAGCATGCCAGGCTCACCACCCCTATCCGTACTTTCTCTTGTATTAAAAACAGATGACTGGGGTTGCTATAAGTTCTACTGCTGACTCAGAATTGGTCCCCAGATCCTCACTGTAGCTCACTAGATGCAAATAATGATGCTATAATCTCGCTTCCCCTCACAGCTTAATCGCTCTGCCACCGACACTGCCCGCTGCTGCCCACTCCTGACACATCCCTTCGTGCTTCCTGTCTCGGAAGTTGGTGCCCACAAACAAGACAAGTGTGTAGCCCGTCCACTACCTGTGTCCAGTCAGACTTCTACTCTTCTGTCAGCTCAAAGAAGAGGCTTTTCCTACTCACTGTCTTAAAAGCAAAAAGAGAAAATTATAGCTACTCTCCCTCTGTCTCCTCAGCGCTTTTTTTTCTAGTGATTATCACTGCCTGACAATTTACTTGTGTGGATCATTTAAGTGATATGAAATTGGTGAAAGCTTTTTCCAGAATATAAGCAAATCTGTTGTCAAGTAACTAACAAGGGAAGAGGGAGTTGGAAAGACAGGAAGGAGGAGGAAGAGAGGTAGGAAAAAAGAAGTGAACGTTCTCTCAGACGTTCATTGAAGTGTGTTCTATTTTGCGTCTTCCCCAGCCCACCCTTTTCTGGAATAGACCAAATGATGACCTACAATTTGATTCTCAAAGGAATAGAAAAAATGGATTTTCCCAGGAAGATAACAAGGAGGCCTGAGGATTTGATCAGGAGGCTTTGCAGGTGAGAATGACCATCAGCAATGCTTGGTGTTGGAGGAAGTGAGAAGGCTTTCACCCACTGTGCAGATATAGATGGTTGGCAGTTAGGTTTCTGTGTTTGCAACTTGAACTTTTTATGTTGCTATTATAACGGAAGGAAATTGGTTTTTGTGTTTTTTGGGGGGAGAGGGGGTAGGTGTTGGGTCAGAGTTTCTTTGTGTAATTTTGGAGCCTGTCCTGGAACTTTTCTCTGTAGACCAAGCTGGCCTCAAACTCACAGAGATCTACCTGCCTCTGCCTCCCATATGCTGGGAGTAAAGGCTTGTGCCACCACTGCTCAGTGGAAGTTTTAAAGTTTAAAAATTATTTTTGAAAATTTTGTGTGGGTGTTTACTAAGTATATATCTGTGCACAAGTACATACCTGGTGCCCTAGAAGATGTCATCAAATCTGGAACTGGAGTTAACAGACTTTTTTGAACTGTTATGTGGGTGCTGGGGACCCAACCCAGGTCCTCTGGAAGAACAGCAAATTTCCTTAACAACCGGGCCATTTCTTCAGCTCCTTAATAATCTTTTTCTTTTTTCTCCTTCCTTCCTTCCTTCCTTCCTTCCTTCCTTCTTCCCTCCCTCCCTCCCTCCCTCTCTCCTTCCCTCCCACGCTCCCTCCCTTTTTTTCTTTCTTCCTTTTTAAATAGGTTTCAAGAAAAGATTTACTTTTATTTCATGTGTATGGGTATTTTGCCTGCATGCTTGTCTGTACACCACACAGAGGTGGCCACAGAGGTCAGAAGAGGGCATTGTGTCTCCTGGGGCTGTAGTTACAGATTGTGAACTGTCATGTGGGGGCTAGGACTCAAACTTGAGTCCTCTGGAAGAACAGTGTTCTTACCCACTGGCCTATCTCTCCAGCCCCCTAATAGTCTTTAAAATATAGTATTTCTCCAGTCTTCTTTTAAATTATTGCAGCCTTCTACTTACTACCAAAAGTATCATTTTTTTTCAGAAAAACATTGGAGACTTCCAGAGTTTTTTGTTTTGTTTTTGTTTTGCTTAAACTGCATTGTTCTACACTAGTCCCTGCTCTACCTTTGATGAATTTTCTAAAACATTTAAAGTTAGTAAAGTCATTAAACCTAGTTTGGGATTCCTACACACTACTGAATTACAGGTTCGATGTAAGTGAAACTCTAAAGTGTTTTCCAGCTCTCTTAGCCAAGTTTGAAAGATAGTATTTATTCATCATCTATTCAAAGCTCATATAAATAACTGATAGATATATCAACACTCAGCTATTGCTCCTCAGTGAGAGGGTCATGACTTTGTTCTCTCCCTGTACTCAAGTGGCTGACCCACACAGTAGGATCTGATTAAAGTTATTGAGTCGATGAATTTAAAAACAAATGTTACTCAATTATCTACAACCACTCAAATATTACTATTATAAACTTCTTTCATAAATTATTCCAGGCAAAATCCAACAGAAAGGCTGGGGAATCTGAAGAATGGGATCAACGACATTAAGAAGCACAGGTACTGATTTTCTTTGTTGCCAAGATAAAAATAGAAATATATAGAATAACCAGGTGTCTTAGGGTTTCCATTGCTGTAATAAATACTATGGCCAAAAGCAACTTGGAGAGGGAAGAGTTTATCTCATCTGACACCTTGTAGACCATCATCTCGGAAGTCAATGCAAGAACTAATGCAGAGGCCGCGGAGGATGCTTATAGACTGGTCCACAGGCCAATGTGCTGGAAGCATTTTCTCACTTCAGGTTCCCTCTCCCCAGAGGAGCCTATCTGGTATCAGCCTGGCATATGAGTCACCAGTACATGAGGAGATCATGACAGATTCTCTTAGGAGACCATTGTCTTCATTTTACAGGCTTTCAACTTTTGGGTGTTTCGATGTTCAGTGTTTCTTTGTAGTTTGCTAGTCGCAGATGCCCAAATCATCTCAATGTGATTTCTCTAATGTCGGACATTCATACCAAGAATGAGCAAAGTTATCTTAAAAGCTATAAAATCGCATCTTTCAGTCATAGAAACCGTTTTTATCCACTGTTATTCTTATTATTGCTAACTTAGCTTCTGTAAAGGGATTAAATGTTTTCGTCATTGAATTTGTAAGTAAAGCGGGATATAATTCTACAAGAAATGTAGAAGAGAACAGTACACTTTGCCCCACTGTTTGACACCGACTAATGAGTCTTTTCGTTGTGGTGCCATGAAAGCAAAGCCTTTAGGAGGGACTATGGCAGGATCTTGCTCTGGCATCACCTCGGTTTTCAATCCTTACAACTCCATTAGAATAATTCACAAGAGGCAAGTGTAGTATAAAAGATAAGGGGAAATTTTATGACAGAATAAAGTGTGGATCCCACGGATAAGAGTATGTGGCAGCCAAAGGGATCATTGCAGAGCAGACTGCTATTGTGTCATGGCAAGAGTGCCCAAGGTGAGCAGGACCGTCGCTCCAGCCTATGTGTTTAGTTAGGATTTATCATTATTCCTGAAGCCCATGAACAGACAGCTTTCCCAGGGGGTGTTTTCCTGTCCAAATTGATAAGCTCATTTGGGTTAGGAGGGGCAATGGTTTGTTAAGGCTGCTACTAGATTGTAGTCTTCTAAGGTTTGGGGATTCTGGATCCTGTTGGAGATAGTACTGATGGCTTTCTGGGCAATTCAGGAGGTCACATCTCCAGGGCCAGAGAAATGATTCCAGTCATTTAAAAATAAATGATGTCCTGCAGCTCCAGTCCTTGGCCTTACAAGCTGTGTACTGTGAGGGAGGGGCCCAGAGCCAGCATTTTTAAAGCCTGCTAAGGTCTAAATAGCTCCCCACAGAAAGCATATCCTGACATATTAAAATCCTTTCTGCAGCGATTGAAGAGTAAAGAGATGAGTAAGAAGTCAGACTGTGCTGTGGTTCACAGCCCCTAAGACCGGGAGAGTCATTGACTGTGTTACTTATGATGTTCGGAAGTTTAGTTGTTAAACCTTTTTATTTAATATATTTTCAAATTCAAATTACATTTAGTTTTTGTCAGTCCGTGACTTACCATAGTTCACTTATATTCTATTTTAGTTTTAAATAATATATATATTCATTTAAAATATAATGTCCTTTGAATGTTTCTGTGAGGTCTGAAACCTCCATTTTCTTCTCTGTTGATGCACATTGGTTTGTACAGACTCATGATAGTGAGTCATTTTCTTGGATCATCTAGTGTTCCCCTTTAATGGCTGTAAGACCCCCAGTAACTTCCTTGGCACCCTCTCTAATTTGATTAAATATTCATATGTGGCACATTGAACCTTTAAGATTTATGGCTTTTTAACAATCCTTGGCAAGACCTGGAATTTTCGGATGTTTTTATGTTTGTTTCCACTTTGCAGACAGAAGATATCACCTGTAACTATACTTTGATGATCCCACATAGGAATATGAGGATTTCATTATTGTACCTTTGAATAGGCTGATATGTCCACTTTGAAAACTAAAAACACCTCTAATGTTTTATTCCTCTCAGATGGAGGGGTGGTGTTTCTGTGTGTGTGCATGCTGAGAATCGGGATAAAATCTAGAGTTTCAAGCATGCTAAACACATGCACTGCTAAGCCACACCTCCTGCCCTCCACTGACGTTTCTCACAGATGAAATCGGAAAACATTAGCAGTATGGGTACAAAAGGAGGCAAGTGGCTGCTACTGTTTTTTAACAGCAGCTGCGAATTGAATGAATAAATAAATAAATTCTAAACTGCCAGTCCTACTGTATGAATTCATGAACCCCCCACCCCACAATCAAGCCATGTGTTCGCCATTGTACAATCAAGCTCCCTTATAGGGTGACTTAGAACGAAAAGGAGGGAGGGAGACAGACAGACAGACACAAGACAGACTCTTCTGCAACTTTACAGACATTAAAGTGCTTGTAATACTTTATTCTGTGTCATCCTCTGGAGCTTCAACTGCAAAGCTCACGATTTCTCTTAAAATCCAATTTATCTTCTCCTTTGCACTTCATACTTTGCCAGTTTCTTCTCTCATTAGAAGATGACATATAAACCTACCATTTATACTGACAAGTGTCCCAGTAATTAAAGTGATTCTTATTATCCTGTCCCCCTCTTTCTCATTAAGGAGTCCTCATACTTAGCTTTGGGGTGGTTGGAAAACAGAGTCTAATTGCCAAGAGGCTCTGTCTTGTATTTTTCTTCTTATTGACCTGAGGCTCTTTCCAGTGTAACAGCCAGACTGTGGCGGGATGTGCATGCAAATGCTGTTATTTGACTTTTCTTCCCCATGAGAGTTGATTTGTTCGTTCTCTGGAGTAGGCAGAATTGCTGCCACTGACAGCTTCAGAGTTAGAATGCAAGGGACAGACGGCAACAGACAGGGGATTGCATGCTGCTCTCTGCACTGAAAGGCAGAATTTCGTTCTGCTCACCTCCTCCTGGCTCCTTTTCTAAGCTATCAAGCTAGGCGACAGCTTCAGGGTGTCAGTGGGGAAGCCTATGTGTGTCTCTCTAGATAAGGAGGTCTTTAAACTTCATACAGATCTCCCAAGACAATAGCTTTCTTAATAACCAGTATATTCTTAAGAATCAACAACAGCAGTATTCCTTAAGGGGCTGCAGGGATGGCTCGGTGGTTAAGAACGAATACTGTTCTTGCAGAGGACGCACGTTCAGTTCCCAGCAACTGTGTCAGCAGCCTATGGCACTCTTTGGTTCTGCCCCAGGGGACCTGACACCCCTTTTTTGCCTCCTCATTGGGCGTCTGCATTGAAGTGGGTACACACACACACACACACACACACACACACACACACTCATACCCATGTGCAGGGGCACACATACACGAATATATTATTAAAAATTATAAAGTAAGTCTTTTGAAATTCTTTTAATGTTTGTATGAGATTTTTCTACTCCTCTGTCCAAAATTAATTTTTAAAAGAAAACTTTTATGTCAGCTTTGTACAAAAAACTTAAGTGTGCCTAAGCATGGCACCTATTATACGAACTTGCCCAATTTGTGCATTCTTTATTAAATCATCTTTGCTCCTTTGTTTATTAGCTAACCTAGAAATGAGGCTTCAATATTTTCTCTTAACACCTATTTTTTGTTTATATGTATTTTTAAAAGTTGTTTTTACTGAGCTAAGTATTTTTCTCTGCTCTCCTTCCATCCTCTCCTCTCCCCTCCCCTTCTGCCCTCCCTCATGATCCCCATGCTTACAATTTACTCAGGAGATCTTGTCTTTTTCTACTACCCATGTAGATTACATCCATGTATGTCTATCTTAGGATCCTCATTGTTGTCTAGGTTCTCTGGGATTGCCAGCACCTATTTTAAAGGAAGACTAGTGACCCTGGGTGCATATAAGTATACATTTCCCGACAGGAAAGATATCAAATACATTACCCTTACTTCTGAGAATAGCTTCCACAAATCTCCTGAAAACAAGCAGTTTCTCTGCTGTTGGTTTCAGCGTTTCTTTGCTGAATGTTATTCACGTATGTGTGTGTCCTGGCGCTTGCATCGCATAAAATGCGGCCGGGATCAAAGGAAAGGCCACTCATGCTAAGTAAATGTTACCATTAGTCAAATTGCAGCAAGTACGCTGAGAAATGCAAGGCTGCTTTCTTCAGTAGAACCACAGTGATGGTTAGCATTAACGTTTCTGGGGTTCCTTGGAGAAAAAGCATTGTAAGATACGCCAAGAGTGGTTCCTGTGTTTGGTGGCAAAAGAAGATCCTGCAGAAATGGGTACCCAGCAATGTCTGAAGAGGGAGCCCCACGCAGTGCCAAGACTAATAAGTGTGTAGTGAGGGAAAACCTTTGGCTTCACACAGGGATAGAGGATAGGCAGACATCAGCTAATACTCTCGTCTGGCTCCTGCTTTTTAACTAGAGTTGTAGGAGCTTCTATCAAAATGGCATCTAAAGTGGAACGCAGTAGATCCCAATCCGTTGCTAAGTTGGACTTTCGCTGGGAAATCCAGTCAAGGACTAGACCAGAACTGTGAAGTGAGGTGAGGCTGTGGAAGGAGAGATCGTTTGACTTCTGGTGTGACAAAGGGAGGACAGGGACAGACTCCCAACTCCTGCCTCGGTCACCGCCATTGCTCCACTCTGCCTTGTGGTCGTTCTCTAGGTGACCACCATTACCTCTGGAGAACCAGGCAGTGTTGTTTCCTCATCATTTTGTAATGTCTTTCTATCCCTAAACTTAATACACCCTAAACTCTAACACAGCACCCAAATACGAGCTGGCATTTCACTGTTTCTTCAAATCTTCTGTCATTTTTGTTTTTAAGGCTGACTTTTTATTTCTCAACCATGTTTTTATTAATTTTTCGAGAACTTGTACACATAAAATAAAATAAATAAATCTAAAAATAAAAAATAATGAAAAGAAATGAGAGCATCATAAAGAGAGGACTAAAGTTCTGAAAGTCTGGAGAGGTGATGGACTATAAGTTATGAATCTAAGTATGACAGGAAAATATCTAGATTATTTCTGGGCCATGTGAGTGCTTAGCAGGCAAGAGTTTAACACAAAATGGGTCAAAACAGTTCTTTCTCCTTTAACTTTCAGCTGCTTGCAGCATCACTTTTCAAGATAGTTAGTGAAAAAATGGATTGATAAATATACTCTGACATACTATTCATTTATTATGTAATGCTATCCATTTATTACATAATGCCATTTATTTATTATGTAAGTAATACCCTCCATATTTTTCTCATTTTAGGTGGTTGAATGGTTTTAATTGGGAGGGCCTGAAAGCACGGAACCTTCCATCACCTTTGCGAAGAGAGGTACGGTGTTTGCTGTGACATTCCCTTGATTGGTTTCTAGGAACTAGTTTTTAAAAACAGATTTTTGAAAGAGGGAGAAGGGGAGAAAGAGAGGGATAGCATGTACACAAAAGATTTTAGGTGCTTCTTTGAAATATTACTTAATAGGTGAGGCTGTCCTAGTAATTATGGTATAGGGGCTTAAATTGTATTGCTGGGGCTTGAGAATAGGCTCAGCTGGTCAAGTGCATGCACACAGCATAAAGACCCCATGGATAAAATACTGTGCATTGGAGTGTGTGCCTGTAATCCTAAGACTGGGGAGACAGAGGCCGCAGGATCCTTGAAACTCACCAGTGCTGTTCTTACCAAACTGATGAGCCCCAGGTTCAGGGAGAGATACTGTCTCAAAACATAAGGTAGAAAGCAATGAGGTGGATTCCACAGGTATGTACACATATGTGCAATGTGCGGTACCCCCACACATGTATAACAAGCACATATATGCTCCATGAATACACACAAATAAAAATAATAGTATTGCCTATTTGTTGAGCACTGAGGTTGCCTCTCAGGAATTAAATATATGGCAGTGTCTTCTAAATCTCAAAGTCGTCAGAGTTGCTCAGGTGCCCAGATGAAATGCAGTTAATTATTAATTACCATAAGAGTTGTGATGTATTTGACATCTAACAACCCGTGCTACTAAAAATGTAATTATATCTATATATGAAAGAAATGCTTGCATTATTACACAAACAGAAAAAATAAGCTAAAATGTAAGGCATATAAAGAATGATCAAGAGCAATGGCCAGTCATAAAATTATTTGCCTTTGAGAAAAATTTAGAAGGGAGAACAGAATGGAACAGGAAAAATAAGAATAAGAAACAGGAAGAATAATATTGGTGTGTATGTTTTTAATGAACAATAGATATTTAATCTCCTATGGTATTTAAATTTCTGTAAGTGTAGTCCAAGAAATTAGGCAAGATCATATTTTTTACATGAATTTGTCAGAATAGAATTTCATTCTCTACTACAGTTTAGCCCTTGTGAAAACTTTGAGCTATCGATGTATGAGTGTGCAAAGGGAGACTCGGCTTCTACAATGCTTTCGGACAACACTCACATAAATTTGGTAGAATGTTGACCTATTAGTTCTTGACACATGCTCCCAAGTCACGTGATGTTCCACTTTCTCTTAGCCTATGCTGTCCAGTATGACATCCACTAAGCATAGTGGTGACAATGCAAGGAGTGGCCCCCAAACTCCCAACACACCATAATAAATCACAATAATGTCATTAATTGTTCCTCATCTTATTTAATTTGGTGCTTTGCAGTTTGTTTTAAGTAGAGAATTTCAAACTACTTGGTTACAAAATAATTTAATGCCAGAGTCATTTTATTCTCTTAGTGACATTTCAGCATTACTAAGATTTGAATTGTCCATTTGTTTACTGTTTTGCATAGTTTCTTAGCTATTAGGGATGAATGAACTGTTCAACTTCAATATTGGTAAGAAACTTAAATGAAAGAAGAATTCTGATAAATTTTGATATTTTAAAAAGTATTTGTTTTGAAACTGTTTCTTAACTTGATAAAAGAAGGCAGATAGTACTTGTTTCACCTTTCCTTCGGAAAATACTTCCTCAGGTTTGGTAGCTCCCGAGGAATGTAACCAAGAACAAAATCATTCACTTTATCTACTCATCTAATGGGAGGGTCTTATGAAGCTGAGACTGTAACATACTGGCATGCTTGCTCACCCTGATCCTCCCCTTTCCTCTGTCCTTTCTCCATTAGCTCAGTGGCCCCATAGATCACAGCTACTTTGACAAGTATCCTCCTGAAAGGGGGGTGCCTCCAGATGAGATGTCAGGCTGGGATAAAGACTTCTGACAGAAGAAAAGTGACGGCCTATGAGGATCAATGACACAGTGCTGAGTCTTCCTCTCATGAGAGCATCAGAACTCTTGGAAGATCATCAGGGAGAAGAAGACCCTGACTGGTCACGGAAGCAGAGTGGCTAGATGTGGTTCTGAATGAGAATGTCTCCTTTAGATGCTGGGAATTACCCCTGTATGCCATTCTGTATTTGTCTCCGCTCTCAAAGACTGTCCCTCCCTTTTACATGATCAGATCTATTTTTGCTGGCATAGCATAGTTTTCTCTGAGATCTGTTACTCCCTACAACTCATACTCTCTTGCCTCGAATCCTAAGAAAATATTAATATTTTCTTCTTGAGCACCCAAGTCATCCAGATAGAAGGAAGAATATGAACAACTTTAGAAGAATCTTTCCAGGGCTGAACAGACACCAGGGATATATTGTGACATCTTCAACTGGTGGTTTCCAGAAATCATGAATTTCATCTTCTTTTAACCTAAAAATACACTAAATTGTTTTTCTGATTCCATCCAGGGAAAAGAAAACATTTGAATACTAGTCAGAAATACCAGTTACTTAAGGAAGTCAGTTAATCAAATCAGTTAATTACATTATTTTTAATGACTTAGAAGAGTAAACAAAAACTTTCTTTTTCCTTTGGCCAACTGTGATACCTCAGAGATTTTTCAGTATCTTCATTAAAAATCATTTAGAAAGTATGGCTAAATATTGGGCCTTTGGGAATGTTTTACCTTATATTAAAAAATATTTCCATTAGCAAAATAGAAAACCTGGTGGAACAAAATATGAAGGACATTTCCTTCCCACAAAAGGCTAAGCACAATGAACTCAGGTAGGTAAAGTTGCTGATTCTTTCAAACGCTGAGATATACTGTTCAATCTGTTATTACTGCTATTAATAAACACAAAGAACAGAAGGACCACCTTTACTCTATTGAGAAGCCGGTTGGCAGATGCTGGTATTTGTTGTAATCACTGAGGAGTTAGTGGCTTTGTTTAAAGCATTTGAGTCATGTATATAATTACAGCACAAGCTACTAGGGATGTGATAGGATTTTAGAAGTGAAAGGAACTCTCAGAATCTGCTCTCTTTCGGTTGTGACTTGGCAGTCTTCCAAATAGTGAATAGGAGAGGTTCAGTGCACTGGTCACCCGTCCCTGAGGATTTCACCAGTGGGAGTTGATCACAACTACTTCCTCTCTTCCTTCAAAAATGGTGGCAAATTTCGCTCTTTCTTTTTAATCCGGCAGGGTAGAAACGACATTCTGAATCATTCCTAATTCCTTTATCACTCAAACTTCTGATTATATTTTCATATAATAATATTCTGTGTGAAAAGCAAACTTCGCCAACTCCACATGTATTTTTTCAATCTTTATAGAAAGTCGGCAACCTATTTCCTGAATATGTAAGCCACATAAGCGAGGCCCAGAAAGTGCATCCTTAATAAATTATATTTACATATTTAGAGTCCTTTTGCTGAACCAAAGAGTTTTGTTTCTCGGAGCAGATTTTTAAAGATTATGTATTGTATATAAAAAAAGCCATTTTTAATAGGATTAATATAACATGCTTTAAGAATTTCTAAAGTCTAAAAATATTTTATTTGCGTTTGGTTTGTATGTACTATATGTTTTTCCATGTATATATTTTATAATTACCAACATATACAGGTAGAAGATGGATGTGCTGGATGGACATTAGGACTGTACAGTTATAATAACAATGGTATTCTCAAAATTGTTCCATTATTCTAATTGAAGAGAATAATACCACATGTATAGACTTAAAACCCAACCTAGAGGTTAATTTTTCCTGTAAGTGGTCATATCATATATAATTCTTACATATGATTTTTTTAACTGTGTTTCCTTTATAAAGATGACGATATTAAGGCTGAATTATCTTTTAATCTCAGCTTGATTTTTAGCTCAGTGACCTTGACAAGATGATTTGCCTTTGGGTACTCACGTCTTGTAGCACAAAAGTGCAGTGATGTTTACAGACAGATCCTTACCTGGTGTCTGGGAAGTGATCCTTGATGCGTAGATGGGGACTATTGCTACTGTATCTGTTGAAATTAAAGCGGCCTTATTGACCACCTAGTTCTGAATGACATGTCAGTGGTGTCTGTATGCAGAATTGTTAAGTTAAATCAAGTCTCTGCAGTGAGGATGGTTGATCAAACTTCAGTTTATAAGAAGCATTAATCGTCCTCGAAAGAAAGTGCTCTACTGAACTGACCTACATTTTGAAATTCATGAATTAAAGATACATGCACATGTGCTTGTATTTTCACACAGGTGTAAATGAACACACAGACATGGAAGTATGGAAAATCCCATTATATTTTAATCATTAAATCATTTTAACTCCTCTTTTCTAGAACATAATACTAATTTTTCATGTATCAGATTTTTCCATATGGGGTCAAATTTTCATCTTTGTAGATTATTAATTTTTACCTAAGTATTAAAATGTCTTGGAAAATGAAAAAAAATGAAGTTTGTAGAAAAGAAAGAGATGAGACCCATATTTTCATGACCTTATTAATAAATCCACTCTTGTTCCTCTGTAACTTCAAAATATACATTTAAAGTTTTGAAACACTGAACCTAAATACTGATACTAGCTGGTCACAAAGAATAATCACTCAGAAATGTGTGTGTATGTTCTTTTGACATAATAATTCATCCTGTTCTTTATTGCCAGACATCATGCTAGGAGCATTTACAGCCATTGCTTCATTCACATAAGATTCTACGGTTATATCCAACACCAACTGTTGACTGTTTCCAAAGCCTCATATTGGCCTTAAATGCATATTTCATTCCCAATTTAGTTGTAATGTTTTTTGTCTGGGCTGGTACCTGTTGTTGTACATGTCTAATAAACTATCCTTAATCTTAGAACACTCACCAAGAACATCATTTTGTCATTCGCAGATCCTGTGAGCCAGAAACTCAGACAGGTGGCCAAGGCGATCTGTCTGTCTGCTCCACAACACCAGTGCTGGGAGCTGGAATGATCAGGGGCCTTGCTCACCGACACATCTGGTGCCTGAGCTTGAACTGTTCTGAGCTTGAACTGTTCCACAGCTAAAACTGCACCACTTAGCCTACGCTTGCTGTCTCAAAAGTTTGGCATCTTTCCACTATGGTATCCCTAAACTAGCCAGATACCTCAAGAGCAGCACTGGAATCTAAGAAAGAGGGTTCTAGCCAACAAGGCAGAAACAGCGGTGCTCCATGAGTTGCTTCTGGAAGTGATTTAACATCACGTCTGCTGTGTTCTATTGATGGAAACGTAAGCCCATCCAGACATGAAGGAAGGGTACATACGTATGAACTTCTACATATGTGACTTCTTAACGAAGAAGGTTTCAAATCTTACATAGCAAGTCTTAAAACTGCCACAGTCCCCTTTCGGCTGCATATCGCATTACCCCCATATGCAAACAAATTCGTTCCCTCCCAGGAGCCTCTATAAAAATATCAACAGGCTCAGTTCCAGCATTCAGGATGTTGTCACCTAATCCTACTCAGGCGTGGATGGAGCCCCTGGGTGCAGACCTTAAGTATATTCATTCAGGTCTGAAAGCCTTTGAAACCAGTAAACAAGTTGTCTGCCCCCGACCCTCAGTGAATGGTGAAATTGATCAAAGTGTAACTGTGACAGATATTTGCTTTAGGAGGTGGGGGGAAATGCAGGCACAGGCAGACTCTAAGAGGTGTATCCAACCTGTAGCCAGCGGGCTGCATTCATCTCAAGGTATGTGTGAATCTGGCCCACCACATTTGTACAGGACATGATGCTGTATTTACATCATTTCTACCCTTCCCTCTCCTTACTCCAAGTCTTCTCATGCCTTCTAAGTGTGTGTGTGTGTGTGTGTGTGCGTGTGTACAGGACTTACTGAATCCACTTAATGTAACTCTTATGTACATGCATGTAGCAATGACCACTTGGGATTGGAAACCCTATCAGGAGGCTCGTTGCTGGAGAAGACTGATTCTCCCTCTCTAAGCAGCTGTTGATTGTCTTAGCTCTTCATCTGGAAGTAAGACCTTGTGAGATTTCCTCATCCATGTTCACATATCTGCTGGAGTTGTCATTTAGCAGGTTTAGTTTAGGCAACCATATTGTCAAGATTTCATGGGTGTAGCTTCTTTGTTATATCTAGAGGCACAATCTCCAGGTAGTTACTCTAGTTCTCTGGCTCTTAAATATTTCTATATCCTCTTCTGCAATTTCTCCTGGGCCTTTGGTATGGGGGTTGTATTGTAGATGTTTTTGGTTCAGAGTTACACTTAGGAAAGAAAATCAAAATATTAAAAAGCTTCTAGAAATACCTAAGACTTAGATCTATAGAACAAAACTAAGGGTGCAGGAAGGAAGTTGCTTGTTTATCCTAACGACCCAGACCTGAAATGACACAGAAACTACATTATTTAAAACACAGCTTGGCCCACTAGCTCTATCTTCTTATTGGCTAACTCTTACATATTAATTTAACCCATTTCTATTAATCTGTGTATTGCCATGTGGCTGTGGCTTACTGGCTAAAGTTCTGGCGTCTGTCTCTGGCAGGGCTACATGGCTTCTCTCCGACTCTGCCCTTCTTTCTCCCAGCATTCAGTTTAGTTTTCCCCACCTACCTTTCTCTATTCTATCACAGGCCTAAGACAGTTTCTTTATTAATCAATGGTATTCACAACATACAGAGGGGAATCCCACATCACCTCCCCTTTTCTGTTTCCACATCATAAGGGAAAAAAAAGAAAAAATTTCTCTAGAGTTGGGTTATAAGTCAACTTATAAGCCTTGAGGTGCAGAATATTCACATAAACCAAATGTAATTTTTTTGGCTGGTCTATGTTGCTTTCTTTTCTCTGCCAATGTGTCTCAAGGTGGCTCAACTGACAAAGGACATAGAGGAAACTTTCAAATAAGGCTGGGTCTGGATAAGAGAGACTCTAGTGGATTTCAGTTCAGGTTTGTAATATATCTGAAACTTTTATGTCTTTTTGTAAACTAAAAGATCGTGTAAATTTCAGGGAATCTAGGGAGCCATAAGACTTGAATCCACCTCTCACAGGTCTAAAGGACTTCAGAGAAGTACAGCCTAAGTTTCCCCATCTGTCTGTCTGTCTAATCTTGAGGACGGAAGGGTGGGATATTTCTCTCTCTCTCTCTCTCTCTCTCTCTCTCTCTCTCTCTCTCTCTTTCTCTCTCTTCCTCCCTCCTCCAACCCAGTCATGGGACTCCTCCCCTCCCCCAACTCCCAGGGTAATGGTCCTGAAAGTTTCAAATGTAAGATTTTCTTTGAAGTTACTAAAATTTAGTTTGACAGAGATCAACAGAGATCAGAGAGAGAGAAAGAGAGAGAGAGAATATATATATACATATATATGCATATTTTCATGTAGCTGGCAATTACCATCCACACACATCAGATGCTGACTACAACCTGCTACAAATGACTTTGAGCCCTGGACTTGATGGAAGCTGATGTGAACCAGTCCAGCCAATGTGATTGTTCCCTGTCCCTTCAGCTGGGTCAGTGAACCAGATGCTTCTGATGAATGCCCCAAAGCCTGAATTCTGTCCTTGTCTTTACTAGTATTCCAGCTCTCCTGAGCCCTGACAACAATATCCTTTCATCAGGAAATAGTTACAGAAGAGAGTACTTTACCCCTTGTCCCTGAATGGGCTGGATAGTCCCTGAAATAGGGAACAAAATAACTATCTACAGTGCCTATTGATTTACCGGGAATGGTACCTTTTGAAACCAA
This sequence comes from Bramus lutescens, assembly GCA_001685075.1. NCBI lineage: Eukaryota > Metazoa > Chordata > Mammalia > Rodentia > Cricetidae > Bramus > Bramus lutescens. The sequence continues at coordinate 123,025 of LOEQ01003007.1, read as the reverse complement.
GGAGACCCAGATCTATCATTAGCTGAAATAGTTCTATAATATGATAGGACACTCAACCTGCTCAATTTAAAACAGAGAAGTCATTGTTTAGCTTTAAGAGAAAACTGCTGTTTCTATATAAACCACTCAGAAAGCATTAGCAATAATCTGGCTGTACTCAAAAAAAATATTGCAAATAAAGGGGACCAGAGATGAAGTAAAAAACTGGTCACCATTCTCATCTCCAGATTCTTTCTAGATAGTAATTCTGTGTTAGCCCTCACAGGGCCTTTTGACGTTCTGTTTCTGCTAATTACTGTTGGCTCTTACATCATTGATGCCTTAACTAAATGTCAATTCCTTTCTGGGTATCATTAAGCTGATGTTTATTAGATCCCAGTGTAAATAGTTACCCATCACAGAGTCAAGGATTTGACTCAAGATACAACT
>LOEQ01003007.1:106039-116299 GCA_001685075.1 Bramus lutescens | reverse complement strand
GAAGATTATTCACAAGGACACAGGAGGATGAGCAGTCCAGCATGTGTGTGGGGGTAACTGTCCCGTTTCCGAGTTTTAGAAAAATGTCTTAGGGTTGAGGGGGCTTGGAGTCTTTCATAACTACAGCTGGAATTGGCCTCAACACACCTACATATGACAGGCTTGCAGCTCATCATTCTCAGTGGTAAAGCCTGAAGGGTTTTTCTCTAAGACCCGAGACAAGGTGAAAATGCTTATTCGTTCCACTTCTAATTCCAATAGTAGTGGGAGCCTTAGCCAGAGCTATCAGGCAGGAAAAGATACAGAAATCAACCAAATTGAAAAAGAAGGAGCGAAATTGTTTCCCTGTGCAGACGACATGAGCTTATAGTCGGAAAACCCTTCACACCATCAAGCAAGAACAGATGTATAATTATCAAGCACATCCAACAAAGCTTCTAATTATACATGGTACTAAAATCATGGTTACATAGTCGCTCTTCTGTCCTGTCCTCTGTTTCCAATTCCAGTCTCGTCCCAGCCTTAGAGCAGAGTACTTTCAGGAGACTGTCCTTCCTCTCTGACTCCACTTCCTGTAGACACACTGCCAAATGTGGTGGGAGACCTGGCTTTCCTCCTTCCTATGGACCCTTTCACACACACGTGCACACACACAAACACAATCGCCAATTCTAGCACATCCCCATTCTTTTGTTTCAGTCCCCATTACCTAGATACATCTAGCAAAGACTCAGAACTCCCTAACAGGAAATCCACATCTACCAAATGTTCCTAAGATCCAGAGAATGCAGCAGAAACCATGGAACCAACCAACCAAAGACAAAACCAGCTATTGTTACCTAGAATCATAATCATCCCAAACCCAGATGACCTAGACACCAGCTCAAAAATGCAATAATTCACATCCAAGACAATATGCCTCCACCAGAACTGAACAATCCCACTACAGTAGGACAGTAGGCCCTGAGAAACAATCTAGATCAAGCACAAAACTAGGACTGCAAATTAGCTATAATGAATATACTTAAGAATCTCAAAGGGGAAGTGAATAAATCCATTGATAAAGTCTGCAAAAACATGAATAAATAGTGGTATGAAATGGGGAAAAGAGATCAGGAATAGAACCACTAAAGTAAACTCAAACTCAAATAAAATCAGAAATGAAGAATTCAGGTGTTGAAGATAAGATAAAAGAAATGAATACCTCAGCCAAAGAAAATGTTAAATCTAAAAAAAAAAAAATCCAGGTACAAAACATCCAAGAAATTTGGAATGCTAGGAAAAAAGGCCCAATCTATGAATAATGGAAATAAAGGAAGGAGTAGAAACCAACATCAAAGACACAGAAAATATCTTCAGCAAAATCATAGAAGAAAAAGTCCCTGAGTAGACAACACTGTGCTAAACATTACAATGCATCTTGTCTAGTCATTTTCTTGCTTGCGTATCATGAAAACAAATAGTAGAAGCAGAAGCATTAGCAAGCCCTATGTGAAAATAGAAAACAAAGCTGATGGCCTAGCTCTGCTTTGGATGACTAAAATTAAACTCAACTTTGTATAATATTTTATTATAAATTTTTATATATTTTCTAATGAGTGAGATATGGATCTGTGTGGGTGGGGAAGCATAGAGGATCTGCGATGACACAGAGGAGTGGAATTGTAATCAGATTAAAAATAAATAAAATAAAAAATAAAATCCTTGTTTCTTGTGCTTTAAGGAAAACTATTTAAAAAGAAACCAGGTAACCAATCTCATTTTAAATAGCATTAAAACAGTAATTATTTGGAACCAAATTTAACCAAAGATGAAGAACTGAACATGGAAAAATATAGACCACAATATTGAAGACAATATAAGTCAACAGAAAGACTCTGACTGTGAACTGTTTAAAGCAGGCAATGGTTTCAAAACAGTCCCCAGTGGAACCCTAAAGACATTTTTCTCAGAAATAGAAAAGATAAAACATATTGATTGATGGAACAGAATAGAGAGCCCTTGAACAAACCACATACATCAGCCATCAATATTTAATAAAGCTGCCATGTAGCATGAATCTAATTGGTCTTAATAATAAAATCCCAGAGTCAGATATTGGGGTAAACTCTGAAAGATCAGAGGAGTAAAGGAGTCAGCTACTAGAAAGATTTTTTTTTTACCTCTACCAAATCCTTAGATAAAAGGGGCAAGGTCTTGTCTCCATGAATCCTCAGGTTGAATGTTCTGAGCTCCTGTCTTTCCCACCTTATATTCCTCTCTCTGCCCAGTCCTATCACTCCTGTCTCTATCTCCCCAGTGCTGGAATTAAAGGTGTGTAATCCCAAGTGCTGGGATCAAAGGTGTGAGTTCTGTTTCTCCTTTAGACTGAATCAATCTCAGGTAGCCCAGGGTGGCCTTGAACTCACAGAGATCCATCCTCCCCCATCTCCTGAGTGCTGGGATTAAAGGTGTGTGCTACCACTGCCTGGCCTCTATGGCTAACTAGTGTGGCTAGCTCTGCACACTCATCTTCAGGCAAGCTTTATTTGTTACAGCACAAACAAAATATCACCACAGTGCTGATAATGCATGATAGGAAAGGACAGTTTCACCAGCAGATTGCATTGCCCATACTGGACTTCTACCTGCAAAAAATATTTGGATTTTACCTCAAACACAAAAAAAAAGTGAAAATGAATTGAATATTTAAGCAAAAGTCCTGAAGCCGCGTAAGTCCTGAGAGGGACACTAGGGGAAAAGCATCAAGAAAAGTTACAGTCAACTGAAAGTGTCTTTGTGCCAAATATATTATAAGAGCATAAAGAGAAAACATGGATTGGGGAAATATTTGCAACCGTATGTATGGTAGGGGGATTTTTCAAGAGTGGTTTGAGCTCTTTGATACAGTAACTAACGTTTTTCTTCAGTTGATACTTACCTCATGTCTTTGTTTCATAGAGATCTGTAACAATGTATAAATAACACCTTCCCAGTGAGATAGAGGTGTGCACAGAATCGAAGGAAGTTTTCACCATGCTCATGTTGAACTTCTTTGCGTATTTCAAAGTTGAGTTTAATTCTAGTTATCCAAAGCAGAGCTGGGCCATCAACTTTATCTTCTATTTCTTAGTAGGGCTTGCTGATGCTTCTACTTCTATAGCTTGCGTTCATGATATGCAAGTAAAGAAATGAATACACAGGATGTATTTTTTAATGTTTAGCATAGTGCTGTCTACTCGAGAACTTTATCCATAGAGTCTTGTAATGGTCAGGTATTGCTTTTGCTTCAGCAAGTATCTGAAATGATTTATATAAAAAAAGAAAAAGTAAATCAATCCTGATAATATTGACAAGTAGAAAAGTAAAGCAGTGTCGTGTGGTTCAAAGAGGTGCACTACTTTCAATAGAAAACTTAAATCCAACTGAAGAAAATTATCTCTATATGTATTACAGTTCTAAAGATGCGTTGTCAAGAATGAATGTTAGGGAATACACAGGGATTTTCAGGGAGGAAATGGGAGCAGATATGATCATATTTTACTCCACATACATTTTATAATTTCAAAAATAAGAAAAAATTAGAATTAAAAATAAAATTAAATGAACTTAACAAATTATTTATAAAATTGACATGGAATAGTAGATATAATAAATAATAATAGAAAAACTTAAAGCCAAAATATACTTAGTTATATTTGTGAAGAAATGTGCAATTCAAATCATTCTCCTTCAAAGTATCATCTAATTAGAGTTAGGGAGATTGGTCTGTTTGGCATGAAACTCAGAGTTCAATTATGAGTCCCTCAAAGAAATCGATTAGAGATGTAAGTTGATTTGCTGTGTTGCCTTGTTTAAGCTGCTATGAGTTTTTCTCAGCATTATTAAAATTGTCCCCTATCCAACTTCACACTCATGATTCCCTTCTACTATTACAATAGACAATGCACACCTATGAAATATGAGCCAGGACACAGCTCCACACAACTCTGCAATAATTTCTGACCTCACCTAGAACAGAAGAACCATTCACAATCTGTAGCACGAGCCAGTCTTCCATCTCTGTCCTTCCCTGACTTAATGTCCTTCCTTCTGTCCTGTCTTACTCACTAGCCCTGTTCTAGCGTTGGCTTTCTTGGTTTTCCTTGAACTTGTTAGTCAATTAAATTGATCTGCCAGGAATTTAGTTTTTTGTTTTTCTTTTTTTTTTAATCTATACACATTTGCCTCCTTCAGTTCCAACTCTGATTTCACCATCACAGTTTGTTTTTTTTTTTTTTNTTTCTGGATGATTCTGTTTAGAATCCTAAGTGTCCTGCCACTCCACCTCCGTTCCTCTTGCTTTATTTTACAGTTCTCTAACAGAAGATACTTTGTATTTGCTTTACTCCCTTTCATAAAATGTAACTTTAACAAAGTGTTCTCTCCTCTATATCTAGAACAGTCCTTGGCACGTCAAGGGCATTTGACCTTTGTTTTGGATAAAAGAGTGCTTGAATCCGAAGAGTTAAATACCTGCATTCACTGTTACTAAAGTTTCTCAGAACGCCCATCTTCTGATTCTCTAGTCCAGTTACTTTTCCATAACATTGCTCTACAGCTATGATATCTATGCACTAAATTAGATTTGGGCTGTCTGTGTCTTCTAAACATTTTCAAATAAACAAATTATGTTTTCTTATAAGAGAACCACATAATACAGAATACAGTTTGGACACAATGTTTTCTATAATCCACCCCCAAAAATCTTAGAATGTTTCTTTAAACATCAGTGGTGTGATTTAACACTAATCTTTAAATGTTCATCTAAATATGGTAGCTTACAGTGTACATTAGACCAAGTAGTACATAGATGCAAATTTTCATCATTATGCACAAACAGAATGTAAATAATGTAAAAACACCCAGCTTGCAAAAAAAATAGGGGATAGCAGTTTAGTTTTTATATAAGACCAAGAACATTATTCAATATATTTTCATTCTAATCTCCAAGACCTGACTTATCCTCATACATTGCTGTTGAGCATTATAGTGTCTGCCAGGGAATTGACAGGAAAGAAAAGACAATGATCCTGTATGACTTTTCCAAGTGAAACCTGCCAAAGAAGCTTATAAAAGTTGTCAGAAATGTTACATTCTTTAAAGTATCCCAATTCAAGCTTGTAGCTGATTCTGTTTCACAGGTCACCCATAAAGTGTTGTGCTATTAATGTATTAAATGATTGGTTCCCTTTCCAAGCCTATCTTTAATCTCTCAATCATTCTCAAAGTAATCCGTGCAAACATGAAATCAGGGGACCCTGTAACATTTGTTATGAAGTTGAGCTCTTTGGCTCTAGTGCCTTTTAGACATACTAGTAGAAATATAATATTGTTATGATACAAATCTGTAAAAAAATAATATTTCCTTCAATTACAAATCAGAAAAAGGGTAACGTGACCTATAAGTCTCTTGATGGAGCCTAGGCAATTCAGTTTTGTAAAAGTGACTGCCCAGAGTTGGAAGTGATGTTCCTTGTTCTCTCTGTTCTACTTTCTGTCTCAATTCTCTTGTGATTAGATTTGGTGCATGCGTTTCTTTTTATTCTGAGAGCAATCAACTCAAAAGAAAAACAGGGAGGAAGGCATTTTGTTAGCATCCGAGTCTAACTTCAAACCTCGACTGAAGACCTTCACCATACATAGATGAAGAGCGACTCTGAGAGCCGAACTTGTAATGCCAGGACCAAATGATTTCCCGACCTCTATGTCTCCAAGTAGTAGGGTCGCATTCAACTGAACCAGAGCACCAAGGCTTCATGCAAAAGCTAGGATGCAATAAGCCTGTGGTATTGTCTCTCCAGGCTAGTAACTGATCGCCCTCTAGTGGTGGGAGTAAGAAGCTAAGGTCTGGCTTTTTGGATTCAGACTTTAAACGGAATAGACCGGATGGTTATTAAGAGGCGGCTAGCCACAAAAGAGTTGTATCTAGAACATTAAAGATGAAATAATTCTAGGTGGTAGGACGAGATATCTCACATATTGATCTGTAGCTGTGACCTGTCTATTCATATCTCTGTCTGTGTTTATACATTTTCTCTGTGTGTACACACATATGTAGGTATACATATATACCCAATAAAAGAAGATCCAATGTCTATAAAAAAGTATCTGCCCACTTAGGAAAAATAGTTGCAACATGAACAACAGTTAAACATCTCATAGTTTTAGCAAATAAACAATTCTTATGTATGAGAACAAAAAATACCAATTCCTTACTGACAATAAAAGAACCAAAGATAAAGAATAATATGTAGCAAATGCATTTCAGTTTACTAGAAGTTACTTAAATCAAATCAACTATGAATTAGATAAATTAATTTTAGTTACTAACTATTCACTTAACTAAATCTAATTGCTGTTGACAACAACAAAATTACAATTCTACTTAAAGCAGCAAAATTAAAAAAGATCAATGCTCACTAGCAGTTATACCACACGGATGAGGGGAGGATGCGTTCGGAAGAAGGCTTAATGATATGGGTCAAAATGAGGAAGACTGGAAATTTTTGGAATTTGATTAAAAGAAATGAATGGCCACCTGATGTAATGTAGCATCTTTTGGACCTGACAGGGATGCTGCACTCAGGAAACCACAGCAGTTTGGTGGACTGAACAATGACCATACCACGGGACATGCTAATGCACACTAACATGGATGAGGAAATTCTCACAAGGCTCCACCTCTAGATGAGGAGCTACAGGGAGACAATTGATGCGGAAGGAGGGGGGGTGGTTTCCCCAGGGACAAGCTTTCTGATAGGCTATACAATCCAAGTTGTCAGCCCCAAACGTTTGTACACACAGACAGCAGTAATTGAACTCAATAGGTTATAAGTGTAAACATTTATCTATATATATAAAACGTTTATAATTATAGAGCTAGAAGGCATGAGTTTGAGAAGGACTGGGAAAGAATGAGGGAAGAGGTTGAGGGACAAAGTGGAGTGACCGAAACAATGTAAATATCATGTATTTGTGTATGAAATTCTCGAAGAAATACAAACCAAAATTTTAATCTGGAAAAAAGAAACAATATAGATTGTTTGTGTACTAATCTCCATGGTAGCAATTGGAGTGATAGCAGAATAAAGCAGCAAAACCCAACCAATCCTAAGTGTGTTGTCATGTTGTCGTGGCTAAATAATTGAATACACACATGGAGCATCACACTGGAAGAAAATCCATATGGTCTATATTTATATTACCATAAAGAATGTTAATATTAGTGTGGAAATAGCTTACAAAAGAATATTGCAATGTATGTTAGTTCTATTCAGAGAATAGCCTGTATATTCACACGAATTAGCATGGGAACACTTCCAGCAGGACTAAGATTACAGACATTTTTGCTTTCAGTGTTACCTTCCTCTGTTGTATATAGTCCCACACAATTATGACAAATCGCTTTTATTAGCATATAAATCAACTAGGCAATTTTTATCGAGAGTGAGAAAGCCTAAGTGATTGGTAGAATTTCCATGGAAATCTCTTAACTACATTTTCTATGACACTTCCTAACCCACATGTGTAAGTCATTTCCCACTTTACTTTATCGTGATGCTGAGGTAAATAAAGGGAGTAAAAAAGGGGTTCAATATTTTCAGACCGTGTGAGGCTCCATACCTTAGGAGGTAAAAAGGCAACATGCAAGAATACAAAGTCTCACTCAGAGGGGCATACCAACACATCTCTCATGGTGGAAATGCATGCCGCTGTCTCCATTCTGAACATGTACTTACAGCCTCCATAGGGCCTAGTGCTGCTCAGATTGAAGCGTAAGAGCTGAGAAAATGGCCGTTTGCCCCCACAAGGTGAGCGTGGAGCTGGCCAAATAATCCATGGACCTCCTGTGTCCAGACTTGTGTAGTCTTTCTGATTATGTAGTGGTTTGGAAGAAAATGGCCCCCAAAGGGACTTATTATTAAGAGGCGTGGCTTTGTTGAAGAAGGAATGGTCTTGTTGGAGGATGTGAGACACTGTGGAGGCGGGCTTTGGGGTCTCATCTATGCTCAAGATACTATCCAGTGTCTCAGTTCACTTCCTGTTGCCTTTGGATCAAGATGTAGAATTCTACAGGACCATGTCTGCCTACATGCCACCATACTCCCAGCCATCATGCTCCCCACCTTGATGACAATGGACTAAACCTCTGAAAGTATAAGCTACCACCTCAATCAAATGTTTTCCTTTATAAGTGTTACATAGTCACGGTGTTCCTTTACAGCAATAGAAACCCTAACTAAGACAGATTACATCCTCCCTGCCCAACCATCATACCAAACTCTCAGCTTCTCAAAGAATAGGCTCCTCTAGTTTCAATACTGTGGCCAAAGTTACTCTATCTATTACTGTAGTGGAACAGAACTGCTCTCAAATCTTAGTGGCACCATTACTATTATGGTATCACGCCATTTTACTTAAGAAATAAATGAACTCATTATTTTCTTATCTACAAGACAGCTCAATCTTTTTACATTTAATGCTTGTGGAGGAAAGGATGGCTTAAGTGAATGCCTAGCACACAGCAAGTGGTTCAGAAATGAAAATTAACCATTCTCTGTATGAAAGCAAAGCAGGAATTAGCCTCTATTAATCAGAAGTTGGCTAGCTATATAAATTATTAAACAAATGAGATCATTTTGAGAGTGAAAGTGTGTTGCTTTAGCTATGCCAAGGCACAAATGAAATCTGGAACAAGCCCTGGGAAAGCTAAGATGGTCATGATGGTTAGAAGATTATTTACATAGTGCATTCTATTGAAATCTGTTTCCAATGGCTGGTGCTTCAAGGTCAGTAGTACTGAATCTGGATGGTTTGCTCAGGAGTAATGGATTGGGAGGCGCTGACGATTCTCTGAGTAAGTATCTGTCAGACCACATCAATATTATTTGTGTAATGGTATTCCTACATGGAATGGCATTTCCATCCATGGTGTCTAGCATTCATGTTCAGTTGTCCCCAAACTATTATTCTCAACTGTCAGGAAAGCATGGAGGCAAAGAGTCAACCTAAGACAGTAACTATCATCTCTTCTGTCTAACTATCAAGAAGAGGTTGCCGATTGCTGTTTCCTACACAATGTCCTGGGACTTTCTGAGGAAGGTGGGAAAACACTTAGCTTTCTTGGTGTTCTATAGACTCTATTTGCCTTTGAGTCACATGTTGAATAGACTGGACTATGAGCCGTTTTAGGGCAGGTACTTTTGTGTTTATATCCACATTCTTCAGAGCATGCACAGCACAGAGCTCAATAAACACTTACAGGATCAAGAAGTGGTAATAATGAAAGAATTGTGAAGTAAACAATTTTGAAATGGGATTTAGTTTGCCATATGAATTTAGTAAATTCACTTCCTTTGGGTCTCAATTCCATAACAGTAGGAGGAACATAAGTAATAAAACCTTATGGTATGAAACCCTACATGTCAGTCATCATCACGTTATATACAGAGCGGAAGTTTCTAGATCACTGCTACAGGATTTTGCTAACGTTGTGGTCCGATTGTTCGATTGAACATAACATTTTGTTCGAGAGGCTGGGTTCACATTCAGCAATCTGGAATGGATCATAGAGTCTTTGGTGGACTCAGGGGGAGAGAGAGAAGGCCCTCTGGAGAGGAGGCAGGCCCGGAAGGTTGCTCTGGCCTTTTCACACCAGGAAGTGAGCAGAGCGAGCAGTGGCAGTGTGCTTCACAGTTGCTTGTGATCGTCTCATCTTTTCATCTGTAATATTTATCTACGAGTTTTATTTTTTAATAAATGCTAAGAGAAATAGCACTATCTAGTTCCTGCTCTGGCATTATTAAACAACACCAAAGCGATGTGATCTGCCATACTATAGCCACCCTGGTCCTCACTTTCCACTTAGCACAGCTGCAGCCTGCCACCCCTCCCAGGCCGCCTTGGCCTGGCTCTCACAAGGGCCAGTGCAAAAGCTAGCGTGGCTTCCTGGCCACTCCTCCCCATTGCCAGCTTCTGGTCAGCTTTTAGGCTGCAGCATATTCTCTCCTGGCCTCCTGAGCCCCAGCTGCTGACTTCTTTTACACCTGGATCTCCTCTCCTGCCTTGATGTCACACCTGTTCCACCTGCTGGTCGAACATCATCACTACATCGAATACCTTTGCACAACACAATCCTTAGAGCATTGGTACCAGCAACTGGTAAGATACTTTGGGGAACTAGGCGATAAATAGGTGATGATAGATAGATAGATAGATAGATAGATAGATAGATAGATA
>LOEQ01003007.1:68290-90884 GCA_001685075.1 Bramus lutescens | reverse complement strand
TATTAACCAATGAAAGTAACACATAGACAGATGACCCTCCTACATCATGCCTCTACCTCTAGAGTGCTAAGGTCACAGACTATGGCCACTACGACTAACTTAATGAACATTCTTTGGTTGTTGTTGTACTTGTTGTTTTTGTTTTTACACAGACCACACTTGTGGCTTGATTGCAGACCAGGCTGGCCTCAAACTCACAGCTCTCTTCCTGCCTCATCCTCCCTAGTCTTGAGATTACAGGTAAGAGAAGCCACACCTAAAACCTACAAAGATGCTGAACTTTCCTAAGGTGAACAAGAGCATCTTCTTGCCCAAGTAGACATGACTGATTACGAGCGACTTCTGGAAGATCCAATGCCATCTAAGAAGTTGTTAGCATCAGAGGAAAGCCTTGTTGAGAACTTTCTTGGTCATATAATGTTAGAAGGAGTCGCATTGAAAATGAGAAGAAACTGGCCCCAGAACCAGGAGAAATGATTTGAGACAGCTTATCCATCAGAGTGATAAACCCACGATCTCAAAAAAATCTAGTTTATCTTTTCATAACTGTTTTTTGATTTTTAATCTACTAAAGGACTTAACCATTTTTTTAGAGGCTATGATTAGACAAGTACCCTCCCTTCTTACAGCCAAAATGAGGCTACTTCCTGTTTATCCCTTAGGTCAGTGCTACCCAGACTTTTATGCCTGTACAAAGCAACAAAGGAAGCTATTATTAACACGAGGCTGGGAAGGACTCAAATGTGGCTAGCTGAGCTGAAGAACTAGAACTTTGATTTTATTCAATCTTAGAACTGAATGGTCATGATACAGGCAGCCTTCAGGTCACACTCACCAACTGTTCTGTCTTCTGTGAGTTGTTTTGCTTGACATCACCAGATGCCTGGCATCTAAAGCCTACATCAGAGCTAATTTTAGGTTGTGCCTTAAACCCGTTGGTCCACTTCTTTGCATCCTTCTCCTTCAGCCACTGCTCTCCCAATCTCCCGTGGCCAGTGGCTATCATGGTAACCCTCTTCAAATACTCGGTGGTTCAAAGCAGATATTTCCATTTTTTTCTTTCTTTGAGTAAGAAACTTCACAGCCAAAGCATGTATCTTTACCTGATTATGAATGTTTGGAGTGTAGCTCTGTTATTTTCCCATAAACTCAGTACACCAGAAGTTCCTCTCCGTAAGTGAATCTTCAGTGATGCTGTGGTTTGCATGAGTGATGAAGGACCTCAAAGATATCTGTACCAAGAGTCAGTCCCGAGAGTGCTGCCATGGGAAGGTGGCGAGAGGCTTAGAAGTTGTTTAGTGTTAAATTCTTAGGTCATTGAGGGCTGGTCTTCAAAATGACCTTGTTCTGTTCTGTTTGTGGCTTCTTCCTCCTGCTCACGAGATGAGTGGTTTGCTCCACTACCCACCTCTGCCACAGAGTATTTAATGCTGCTGTGGAAGTGGAGTCTTATCCACGACTCTTTTTATTCCATACATTTACAGAAGGAAGAATAATAGCAAAGGTCAGTTTTCCCTAATATATTATATCGAAAGATTAATTTCAATTAAATAATTTATAAACTTATGTTTAAATTATTTTCCGTTGCTCTCTAGTGGAAAATAATCTTCCAACATGTCTAATAGGTTGTTCAGAATAGGCACCTTTCTGCTACATGACAAAAATATCTCATGTGATAAGAAATTCTTCATCGCCCTTTTAGATCTCCAGCTGAATTCTACTGGAGTGGAAGAGACTTAACAAAGAATCCTCTCAAATTCTGCTGAAGTAATTAGGAGACCAACATTAGAGGTAACATTAGGGGAAACAGCAACTTCAAGGAGCTGTTGACCCAGCCTGCAGCCTGCCTGTGTAACACATCACCTCAGTATGTTAGAAGGTGAGCATCAAGCCAAAGCGTAGAGCACAGCTCAGAGGGTTGCCTTATGTCTGGCTCCAGACACACTCAGTAAGCCCTACCTAGGCTCACCATCCACCTCTGCATCAACATAAAGAATGCAAAGGTTCAAAATTTTCCTACACACAATTGTGACCAAAGCATGTGCTCCAGTGCCCACCCATCCTCAGTCTACATGACTGTCACAATTGCAAACATGTGGCTACTGTGTCCCACTTCTCCCACTTGTAACAATAAGATTGTCTAATGAAATTACAAAAGCTTACTCGTTTACGAACTCCATGTATGTTCATGTACTCATGTGTTAGTGCTCATGGTCATGGGAGACATCCATAAAGCAGGACAACATAGCCAAGCTGATATTTCCGGCAGAGGGTTGGACCACAATTGTAATCCTGTCTCTGCTTTAATGATGCTTCTCTCTTTCTCCTTTTCTTCCCTTTCTTCTCCTCCTCTGACTTCTCTACCCACCATCCTCCATTTCTCTACTCCCTGCCTTGTGTGTATGTGTGTGAATGCATGTGTGTGTGTGTGCGTGCACGAGTATGTGTATTTCTCGTGTGAGGGGAAAAACATCTGCTATACTCTAATTGAACTTTGTCTCGGATTGAAGATATTATTGCCAACAAGGAAGTGCTTCCATGCTTTAGAAGAAAATGCGTACTAAATGAATACCAAACCATCATTATCTAAATCTAACAATACTCAAGTGTGGGGCAACATAGAATATGTCACATTTTCTTCTGTATAGTAACTACCCAAAGCTTCCAATTGCCTCTTAGAGTAGAATTCTCTTTCTCTGTAGACTGTAGAGAAAATAAGCACAGTAAACGGGGGAGCAGATTTACACATATACACAGAAAAAGTAGGGATGTAGAGGGAGAGGGATCCAAAACTGATGCACAATTATTGCAGTAAATAATATTTCTTCATTGCAGTAAATAAATAATCAGTGGGCGTGCTGAGTTCAGAGTGGTTAGAGACAGTTCCTATCCCAGAGTCTGTCAGAAGAGTCGCTTCTACCACATGGCTCATCTACTCAGAGTAGATGGGGGGGCAAAGGTGCTTCTTGTTTATTTCTGCCTCTGTTCTCAGCTCTTCCCCAAGGGAGAAGGAGCAATGTCACCACTGCTTAGGAGATGAAAACTGCCCACTGCACCATCAGAACACATTCCTGTGAGGCTTTGATAACGTGTCCTCAGTCTGTTGGACTAGCCAAGCTCAATGAGATGTAGCGATGCTCAGAATTTCCTGCATGGAAGCATTTTAGGGGGTGTTTTAATTCATTTCTGTTACCTCAGGTAATTATAAAGAAAGGAGTTATGACTGGGCGAAGGTGGCACACATCTTTAATCCCAGCACTTGGGATACAGTTGCAGGTAGACCTCTGTGAGTTCAAGGGTAGCCTGGTCTACAGAGAGAGTTCCAGGACAGCTAGAGATACATCAAAAACCCTGTCTCAAAAAACAAAAAGCAAAACAAAACAGAAAAAGAAGGGTATTTGGCTTGTGGTGTAAGCACAAGCCAAATATACACCATAAAGGATGACATCACAGCAGGAATGCTGTGTGAGAGAGATCACATCCTATCTTACCATAGGATGTCAGAGAGAGTGTTAGTTAGGCCTAGTTTTGCTGAGCTAGAGTGGGAAGGAATAGGAAAATTTCCACGAGTCTACCTCTAGCTGGACTGCAATCCACACAATTGTGTCAGGGCTCCAACCTAAGGTAAATCAACTGCTTACCTTGATAAGCACCATGGAGACACTGCTCCCCACTACTCAGGACCAAACGAAGACACAATCTCAGAAATAAACAGAGTTGATGGGTCAAAAGCTAGTTGTATAGAACATTTACTTTGTGCTGAATAAATGTGCTCCCTGTGTAGTGACTCAGGTAGTCCTTATAACACTATTGGGTATAAAATGTGTTTTCTTCTCATTTTATACCTTAGGGAAGGGAAAGAGAGGAAGGCTAATTGTTTGCTCAAGGTTGCATAATTATTAAGTGACATAGTTGGAATTCCAGAACACATTATTTGGATCCAACTACCTTAGTATATGCCCTTTCTAATTAATACTATGTAAAATCTATTTTTTAGAAAACTAGATTTTACTATTAAGATGACAGGATGTAAGATTAAAATTGAATATAGACATACAAGGTAGAGAGTCTCACAAACCTCATCGTACAGCCGCGGTGAAAATGACTGACCTCAGGTGAGAGGAGGGTGGTCCATTCTCCCCATCCTCATGGCTTGTGTTACAGTTGCTTTTTCTCTAAAACATGGTTAGGAGGAAAATGCTTCTGAGCTGTGAATCAGGTACACCAGAGCAAGATGGGAGTTTGAATATTATCCAAGTGAGGATTTGGAGCTGAAGAAACCCAGCAAGATGCACAAGCCCAGAACCTAGTATTTCCAGGACCAGAGTCCACAGCTGCAGCAAAGACAATAGTGGAAACACGCAAGTCAAACTAAATGCTTAAAAATTCATGCAAGAAGGAATTAGGCTGTAGTGATATTTTGTTTGTGTTTCAACAAATAAAGCTTGCCTAAAGATCAGAGCACAGAGCTAAGCCACTAGAGGCCAGGCAGTGATGATGCACACCTTTAATCCCAGAACTTGGGAAACAAGAGGCAGACAGATCTCTGTTACTGCAAGGCTACCCTGGGCTACACAAAATTGTTCCAGTCTAAAGGAGAAACAGAGCTCAGCATTTAAGATCACCACACACCTTTAATCCCATCACTAAGGAGGTGGAGACAGGAGTGATATGGCTGAGTGGAGAGAGGAAGATAAGGAAGAGAGGAGCTCATTGCAGCCTGAGGCAATGGTCTGAAACAGTCTGAGGAGCAGTGCAGTCTGAAGCAGCGGTCTGTAATAGAGACAAGATCGCCATTTCGGTCTGATCATTGGTAGAGAGAAGAACTCTCTACAGGTTGGCTGCTTTGCTTCTCTGATCTTCAGCATTAACCTCGACAAGTGAATCTGGGTTTTTATTATTAAGAACAATTAGAATTCAAGGTACATTGGATAAGATAAATAACAAAATTGATGTTAACAATTTTTTCTGTCTTAGGCAACTGATTAAGTCATTTATATACATTATCATATTAAACCTCATAAAAATCACATGAGACAAGAATCTAAAATAACATCTTAATTAATTCCTTGAAAATTTCATACAATTTATTTTGATGACATTAACTTTCCACCTCCCACCATCTCCTCACAGATTCAACTGCACCTCCTCATGTACCCACCTTGTTGGGGCTCATGAGGCTGGGGTGTGAGGCCCAGTGTAATTTCCTGAGCCTAACTTGAGTTGACATGAGACCTAATGTAACTTCCTTAGCCTAGCTAGAGTTTGGAAACCTGTCTCTGGCTACTCAACCTAGACCCGCCTCCGCCCAGCCACCTCTAGAGTGGCAGAATATTACTGACTCTTATTCCTTGTTCTGCCTTGGCCCATCCCAGGTTTCTCCACCCCATCACGGCCCTATATAAGTCCCTGCTTGATACCAATAAACAAGTTCCTGCTTTGACAGACCCCCGGCTCAGTGGGTGTCTTTCTCCCCCGCATGGCCCAGTTGGGAGGGCTGAGTCGCAACACTCACCATATTGTTCAGTCCCTGGGGAGAGTCCATTGGGCCGGGCTCTGCGGGCACCACCTGAGTCACCGATGCATGCTCAACCAATCAGGAGTCATACCTTTAAAGAGAACTAGCTCTGCCTCTTCCAGAAGCTGTCAAGTGCCACTAGCTCCCAGCTAGGGTTGGCACTTCATGCTTACTTCACCACCAGTCCACGCTGGGGTTTGGTATGGCTCTAACTTGCACAGGTGAGCTCGCTGCTATCACTATTCTAAGTTTATGTCACAGTTGCCCTGTTGTGTCCTGAAAACACTTTCACTATAGTCATCCAGCACCACAGGTTCCTCTTCTGTGATGATCCCTGAGGGAAAGGGTTGATACAGATGTCCCATGTAGGACTGATGAATACTTTTTTCTCTAGATGAGTGCACAGCAACTTCCAGCACTAAGAAAGCTAGTCACTAAGGGTAAATCATCCAGGATAGCATCAGCTTGATTTCTCCATGCTCTATGACTCAAGTGTTCAGTGTCTTCAGCAATAGGGTCTCACCATCAAGTCCTGGAGGGCAACCAAGAGCAATGACAATGTAATTTAGGGACATTTGTCAGTCCCCAGGGGGTACTTGTTGCCAAAAGTGGCAATCCATTTCTGTTACTGGGCTTTGTACTTGCTAGCTGGTGGTTTCTGGTGGGGGTATTATATTCCTGTTATTGTGTAACTCTATTTAAACTCTTTTTATTGTGTATTTATAATTTAGGATGCATTTAAAGTAGTAGGCTTTCATATGACTTTTTTAAAAGAGGATCCCTTCCCCATATTCTCTCTTCTACTCTGACCCTCCTCCCATTCCCCATCTCATTTGCTCTTCCCTGTTCTAATATTATACTTTTTCCCTTTTTATCAATATAATCTCTCTTTCCTCCCATGTTTCCTTGCTAGTGTTTTGACATCTATGGATTTTTCAGATAAAAACACGCCTGTCTAATGATTCATCCGCATAAGAAAGAAAACAAGACATTTGTCTTTCTGTATCTGAGTTACTTTACTCAGGATGACTGTTTCCAGCTCCATCCATTTGCCTTCAAATTTCACTTTTTTTTTAAACAGAGGAATAATATTTTGTTGTGAAGATATGCCATGTTTCCATTTTCCATTCATTAGCTGATTGGCATCTAGATTGTTTCCACTATGGTTATTGTGAATAGAGCAGCAATGAACATGGATAAGCAAGTATTCAAGTAGGATATAGAGTCCCTTGTGTGTATGCCCAGGAGTGGTACAGATAGATCCCGTGGAATATCCATTTCTAGCCATCTGAGGAACCTACACACTGATTTTCATGGTGACGGTACCAGTTTGCCATGACACCAGCAGAGAATTAGGGCTCCTCTTGCCCCAACTCCACACTGCTATTTTTTGCCCCCCCTTTAAAAAAAATCTTATCCATTCTGTAGTTTTAATTTGTATTTATCTGATTGTGTAACTTCAATATAACTTTGAAAAATATTTCTCAGCCATTTGTATTTCAACTTTTGAGAACTCTGTTGAATTCTTTGCCTTGTTTTTAAATTGGGCTTGTTTTTTCCCTCTTGATGTTCAGTTTTTCAAGTTTTTTTTTTGCATAATCTTGATAGCAATCTTCCATCACATGTATGGCTGGAAAAGAGACAGGAGTTTTAGGACCTCATTTATATGTAAGATAGACAAGGCTGTGCGAGAACGGGGAACTTGCTCAAGATGATCAGTTAATGCCTCTAGTCTCAGCTAGCCTGGCTTTCACCCTACCACAGTGGAGTAGGCTCAGACTGAAGGGTGGGAAAGGCAGGAGAATGTATTTCATTCCATACCCTCAGGCCTTTTTTTCCATAAAGAGAATTTTGCAAATTAAACAGCATCTCAAAGATCAGACTAATTAAATAAAGATCAGACTAATTACATTTAGATCTTAACATTCTAACATGGACAATATGTGGTAATCTTGGCTGCAGAAATAAAGTTATCATTGAGCTAGGAAGCCAGACATTTAGGAGAAAAAAATTAAAAACCTACATCTCTCTATCACAAAGTGTAGAATTTGTGGTCTAATGAAGGAAGAAATCATTAAATGAATCACGATAAGGGTTCCCACTTGCAAAAGCACAAGATATTTCTCCTGCATGAGCTTCTGTGGTTCTCTAAGATGCAGGTCACGGTCTGTTGATTAGATGTTGGGGAAACTCTGTTCATTGAAAGCTTTCATTCTTCTGAAAGATTTAACTTTGTTTTGGCTTCTTTCCTTGTTTCAAATGTGGCCCAGTGAGAAATGTTTCTGAAACAGGACCGTCCCCAGGAAAGAGAGTAGTATGGGAAAACGTTCAATTAAGCTGTTTTTATTTTTGTAATATAGAATGAAAGTCCTTCGTTACTGGAGGAAAATGATACAAGTTCAGCAAAGCTTAATACATCAGTAGTGAAGTTCCCTTCACAGTTACACTGAGACACCCTTGACACGGACTTGACTAAAGAACCAAATGTCATGTCCCATCTAGGAACTATAGTTAAAAAAAAAAAGATGTTTTCTCACCTTGAAAGGAAGAAAATCATTTCCAATATAGAAACGCAACAGTCATTAAATAAATTAAAAGCATCTTTAAACTTTTTCCATATACATATAATATATATTTAAATTGCCATTGACTGTACAAGCATTAAATTTTCAACTTAAACATTTACAGAAATTAGTGTGAAAAATTGAAGGGAAAACTTTGTTTTTAGAAAAAGGGGATCATTTTATCCCTTATAAGCTACATTAAAATACTGAGAAATCAGGCTTACCCAAGATTTATTACTTAGTTGCTTACTCATCCTTATATATCAGGTATGCATAGCTGTTCTCTAACCCAACCTTGATTCAACATGTTCAGACATTTGTTACTTGGTAGCACAGAGAAAATTTAAAGCTTCAAGATTAACTGAATAATGTAGTTAAAAAAACATTGTATAAGTCAGACTGATGATAGTATTACTTACAATTGTCTATGAAATATTAAATGGGTAATAAGAATTTTATACAGAAATAGTAAAACATTATATTAATGAATAAATGATCATCAGTTAATACATAGCTAAGTGAGCGTAAAATTTAATCTGGAATACTGCAATCCTGAGATCTAAGGCATTCAATATCCAGTTTCCTTCTACAGCATTAGATTCTGTAAATTATATATTATTTACACAGGTTACAGTGAAGAATTCTTGAAATACTGCATGGATATGGGTAATCCCTTAAATGGAATTCCAGAAAACAGTTATCAGGAAAAGAATGCACAGATTCAAGCCAGATGGGATTCTAGCTCTAAGTGGGGAGGCAGACACAGGCTCCCACCCCTAATCAAGAAGCTTTCTGAAACATACCCAATTGCAGATGAAAAATTAGTATTCTCCAGTGGAGTGTTGCTGGGTATGTTAACCACGCTTCAGGGTAGGCTCTGTGCCCAGGAGTAAAAATGCTCAACACAAAACTAACCCAGTGGTATTTTTATGGATTTTGTAGACTTTCTGTTTAATAAAAAATAATTATTTTATTTTGAAATGTTTCTCCCTGTGTGTATCTGTCTTTGCCTCTGTCTTTCTGTGTATCTTTTTGTGGTGTGTGTGTGTGTGTGTGTGTGTGTGTGTGTGTGTGTATCTGGAAGAATGACTAGAGCAGCGTTTGAAAGGAAAGACAGGAGGAAGAGTGAGGTTGAGAAGGGAGAGAGAGCGAAAGAGAGATGGCCAAGCAGGTTTAATCTAGGAAACAGCTTTTAAAAATGTAATGCTTTTCCCATCAATCCCAAGATTGTACAGGAGAGTTCTCAAAATCTTACAGTGGCACCATATGGAAACTTGTGCCTAACACATTGCGAATAGGCACTATTTAAGTATTCCATTTAAGTAAAGTTTTCTTAATTAATTAAAATGTCACCCATGAAAAATTATGTATGAGACAGCTCATCTTAGAAAGCAAACTCTCAGACTTTAATAACGACTGAACTCTGTAGACAGCTAAAGGCAGAAATGGAATAAAGCCTCATGGGTTCTGATCTCATGCACACTCTGAAGTGACTTTCTTATTTCTAATCGTCATGTAAGACTGATCTAAGAGACAACCGCCAGTCACACACTACCTGAATTTACTCTGTCCTTTGGGTAAAAACAGTCACAAGATCTTTTAAATGTTTACGTTGTGCATGCATGCATGCGTGTGTGTGTGTGTGTGTGTGTGTGTGTGTGTGTGTGTGCATGCACGCGTGAGCACAGGTTAGGAGATAACTTGGAATCCTTCCTCTCCTGCCACCATGTTGGTCCCAGGAATGACTTGGGGAGGAAGCACTTTTACCCACTGAGATACATTTCCAGTTTCTGAGGGAAAGACTATAAAGCAATTTTCAAGGACAAAAATTCTAAAAGGAGGCACTTTTGACTATTGGAGATGGAAACACACTGTGGTCTGGACTGGCTCTCTTCCTTAGTGGATGGCTTTTAGCAAATTTTGATATAAGTGACTAGAAGTCCCATGATGAAGGCTGATACCTTGATCTCTGTGGTGGAGAGGCTAGAAATAGGTGGGGAACATGATAGTCATCCACATGGTCATTTCTAATTGGGGTTTAAGCCTCAACGTCTGTAGACAGCAGCACACAAAGAAAGAGAATAATAACAAGAGAACCAGAGAACCGACAACTTCAGGAAGTACTTCAGAAATTAGCTTAGAGCGTAGGAATTTTTTTTTAAAAAAAAGAAGGTACAGGAGAGCTACATCTGGGTTTTCAAAAATGGAATTCCTGATTCTGGAACTCAGTGAAATGAAAACATCCCATCAGATGGCTGGATCAAGCATTGCTCTTGGCATATGCTCTTGAATCATGGCAATCATCAGTGGATGGTGCTCATCAGAATATGATATTGAAAAGGAAAAGGAATCCCATGAAGATGGAGCTTCAGAACCACAAAAGGAAAAAGGTTTTAATAAAAGTACAGGCACCTGGCACACGTATACGCACACTAGCCCTCAGCATATGCTAACTCAACACACACCATGATTGCGGAGAAAAATCAAGGGTAAACAAATCTCAGAAATTCTTTACACGAACATCAAAGCCAGCTGGATGTACAGCAGACTGGGTTGCTCATGAATCTAAGGCAAGAAAACTAATAAAAACCTCAAGATTCCTATCTACGTCTCTTTAGTCGTTAGATGAGTATAGACAAACGGTGAGTTATTGTGTTACTTCCTACCTAGTTTCAAATCCCAATATAAAAATAAGTCAACAGGGTCTGTAACACCCCTAAAGTCAGTTTGAGTAATAGCTTTTCTTATGTTACTAAAAAAAGAACTAGATGTCCACATTTACCAAAATCTTACTTTTAGTTACATTCAGAAGAAAATAAAGTTCAGTTTTCCTTGGTGGATATCTTCAATCTATTTGTTCATTCTCTTTATGCAATAAAACATCTTCTGGGACAAAATGCATTGGCAGTGCAAAAACAGAGTAAAAAAGAAAGGAAAGAAGAAAGAAATAGTCCGTAAAACCCAACCAGTGACTGAATCGAGCCTTTGAATTCCTTCTCTGCCGGGTTATCTGCAGGCACAAGAGTCCACTGTCATGTTAGGGTAGACCTTAAGCACTACATTCTTGTTTTCATCAAAGAACAAGATGCTGAGCGAGGACATCTTTTCGGGCACACAACAGGGCTCGGGAATTCCAGAGATGACCCCCACTGCTCTCACTATACTCTGAATGGTCGCATGATTTGATGGCTTCAAAGACTGGAAAGAGAAATAAGAGCAACATGTTAGGTGAAACTGTTTTCCCCCAGACCTTATTACATTAAAAAAGAAAAAAAAAAAAGGAACTTGTTTGAACAGTTCCAACAAGGCTTACATCATCGAATCCTCAGCCCAAACTCCTCTACCTCCAAGGAAGTCCATCTAAACAGTGCCTGCTACGCTCCAGGAGTTGTGTAGGTGGTACCTTTAATCTTCACAACAAATTGGTTACATTTTTGCAGAGACTCAGAGAGTTAAATGACATGTCTGAAGTCAAACAGCTGGTAAATAGTAAAGTGAAACTCCGAACTTGGTTCTGTTAGCAGGAATCATTTAATTAGAAACAACTCAGCCCTGAACCATCCAATTAATGTATCCTCCATTTTTTTTATTACAATGAAAAAAAAATTGTTCCTGACCCCCATATGAACCTTTGAAGAACTCTAATAAACACACCAATAGAGATAATCATCACCAACTCTAGAGTGAAATTTATTAACCGTTATTAAAACAAAACAGAGTGGCATAGAAGGCTACTTATTTGTTTTGTAGTTGCCCAAAGGGTTAGTCTTTGGTTGGTTACTTACTATTCCATGCGTATAACACAATTATTCAGTTCAGGCTACAGATTCGGGCGGACAAGATCATACCATCGACCACTGGGGGTCACTGTTGCTCCATGGGCAACTTAAGCAGGGTGTCTTGGTGCTCTAAGGTGGGCCATGTCCTCTGGGAATAAAGTATAGGGTCTATAGTTTGCACAAGGGTGTCAGGAGTTCAATCAGGGAAGCCTTGGTTGAATCTCTTCCCTGAGAAAATAAAATGCATTTCACGTAGGAAGCTGCTACAAACAGCTCAACTCTACCTAGAAGAGCAGAGAAGAGCCACAGTCTGAAGCCTGGAGTGGTTAGGACTCCACAATGCCTGGCACTTCATCTCTCCTAGTACATTTTTTTCCTTAGGTAGATGAAATTACTTTCTTTGTTTCTTTTTTTTTTTAAAAAAAACACATTTATAAACAGAAATTTGAGAACTCAAGTTGTGGTTCAATAGAACATTTGCCTACTATGTGTACGGTGTGAGTCCCCAGCTGCCCCTCAAACAAGTTAAACAAAGGTGTGCTGGCAGAGAAAGGGAAATGCTATCTGAATCATTCCATCTTTTAATTTCAACAAGAAGAATCCATATTCCACACTTCAATTTTTATTATCATTAAATATCACACTATCATTAATTTTTAAAATATTTATTTATTTATTTATTTATTTATTTATTTANGGTTGCTGGGAATTGAACTCAGGACCTCTGGAAGAGCAGTCAGTGCTCTTAACAACTTCAATTTTTGTGGAAAAATTGTAAAATATCTACTGTTAATAAATACAGCAGTGTTTTACTCTTGCTTCCTACTGACTGGAAGTGCATATTTAAAATAGTTTTAATTAGTTAAGTGGTAATTAAGTGTAATCAGCTCTAATTGATTACAGAACAGGGCAGTTTCACCTTAAGTTTTAAGAAGTCCCCGTATTGGTACTTTACATAGTGTTTGCTCTATATTAAAATGTGTTTACTGAATGAAAAGTATTAGAAAAAATGTAGGGCTCAAAAGAGCATGCAAGTATATACAAAATGCCACAATGATTCCTATTAGTCTATATAATTAATATTTACAAAGAGAAGCAAAAGACCTCCCCAAGTCTGTGAAGTTTACACGAACTATCATTAATTTTTAAAATATTTATTTATTTATTTATTTATTTATTTATTTATTTATTTATTTATTTATTTATTTANCAGGACCTCTGGAAGAGCAGTCAGTGCTCTTAACCTCTGAGCCATCTCTCCAGCCCCACTACCATTAATGTTGTAACACGGCAGTGAATAGCCACTGCAGGCTGCAGTATTATGATTAATGATCTTCGCAAGGAACCTTTGCCACAATTCACTTTTTCTATCATTGATTGAAAGCTATGTGGAAGACTCAGCCTTTCAAACAGCTTGCTGTAAAGCCTCAGAGGCAGTAAAAACCATGTTTTCTGATATTATTCTCTGTGTTTAATGTTTAATGCGTAGATGTCATGCAGTATGGATAGCCTTAACTAGGTAAGTACTTGAACATTTAGTACAACTATGCACTGACTCCCCCAGCTCCTAGAATGTACATCTAGACATTGGAGCAATGTTGTTCAATGACTGAAATACTTAGGAGAAATCATAACCCTCTGTTTTACTCATTTATGAGAAATGACTCCTATCAACAAAAATAAAAGATTCTGTGCAAGTGACTTGGTGTAGATATGGAAAATATTTGTGGGTGTTTCCTAAGGAAAATTCCTGTCTTTTTTTTTTTTTTTAAATCCAAGTCAGGACTGCTGCATTCAGAAACTGAGTACATGAGTAGTCTCCAGTGGGCCCACCAGAATCAGGCCCAAGCCCTTGATTCTGGCGTGGTGTTTGTATGAGGGACTTCTCAGATGACTAGGGAGTATCCCCTTTTCCTAGCTATGGAATCCTCTGATAGAGCTACCATTACCGGGAATGGTCACATCATGCACAAATAATCCATGCTGTCATTTGCTGGTGTGAAGCATGCTGCCAGTAAGAAGCTTTGTTTTCAAGCTAGGATCATGTTTCTCATGACCCTCTCTTCTGAGCTTGGAGCTGGTGCCAATCACAAGTGCGAATCTGTGCTCCCCCCCATGCCCATCACTCCCCCACGACAGCGTCTGCCTTCCACATCAATTCAGGTGCATTTTTGTTGAGTTTTGTTGAGATTTTGTGTTTTAGTGTTCATCTTCATGGCTGAGATTAGAACCGGAAGATCTAGAGACATCTTTAATAGTCTATCATTTTGAATTAATTAAGTGTGAATCTCTTTATATGGAATACTCAGTTCAAAGTATTTCAATTATTTGTTGCCTAACTCTATATCTTTGCTCTTCCTAGCTTTTTCACAATTCCTTGCAGAAATAACTTCATTCCTCTAATCCTTATTGGGTTCTTGGATCTCTGTCAGGAACAATGGCTCAATCATTTTCATTTGAAATTTCTGTTTTCCATTGCTGCTGAGGTGGTGAAGGAAGCAAAGGCACAGCACTTGGCTCTGGCTATCTGGGTAGTTTTCATCAGATGGCTTCATTCCAAGAGTCTCTCTCTGGGAGAACAGACGGGCTGCAAGAGCCAGAAATCAGAAAAAGGAAAAAGAGAGAAAAAACTAACCCAAATTGTTGTGTCTGTGAAGGACACCTCCAGTGGCCAGGCTTGCCCCACCAAGCCGTGGATGACGTCCTCTGGTTACATTTGATTACAGATGCATTCATTGGAAGGGGAGAGAATGTCAGCCGCTAAGAGCCTTCCTTCCTGACCTGGGCCATGAGGTTTTGCTCCACGCTCTTCCAGTCCAGCCCACATGGGTGTGATGGCCCAGAAACTATCTAATTGGAATCAGTGCAAGGGCAAAGCCTGGAATTTGGGAAAGGCAGTACACAGCTGTTCTGAATTACAGAGCAGGTTGTCAACTTTTGCAGACGACGGGCCCCGCCATATAGGCCGGGCTTTCACCCGGGAGGCCAAAAACAGGAGGCCCAACGGAGGAGTCTGGCCTGGGAGAACTTTCCTCAGAGGCAAAATATATATATCTCAAGTCTGAAAGTTCTTTGGCACTTCAGTCAGCCCACATGTGCTATGCTGATCTGAGGAGAGACCTTCTTTTTCCTCTGCTGGTCAGACTGTAGTTTTATTTAAATATCTCATTCTGGATGCCACATCAGACACTGTGCTCACAGCAGTGTCTATTAACTACCTCTTCCTTGTACACCATATTTCCCATCCTCCTTTGTTAAAGCACTGACTGGAAGATACAAAGTCACGACAGCTTAAAGGGACCCCCTAGCACATGCTGAAAGTCAAGCAGTTCCGCACAAGGCTAAACGTCTGCTCTTGACTTGCCGAAAGAGAATGGCAACCTCAGAGAAAAGCCCTCCACATGGATCCCTGTTATGTGTCCCTGGAGCTCTGATGTCCTTCCAAGTTTCAACAAATATTATGATGAGTCCAGTTACTGCCACAGATCCTCTCCTCATCCCCTTCTCCCCCCCTGAAAGAACCTCCTTGGAAGAGCTCACGGCTGTCGAACCCAGAGGGAGAATCCTATTTTCAGTTTTGCGATGTTTGAAAAAGGACTGAAAACATTTACAAAACCTGTCTTGCCTCGTGGCTTTCCTTTGTGTACTTGCTCTCCCTACAGTGTTTTGTTTTTTTAGATGCCTCTTCTGTTCCACTCAGTCCCCTCAATGGCCAGCAGTCAGGTGTATGGCAAATGGTTATGCAGTACCCACTACTCCAGGTCCATTGCTCTGTGATTTCATTTCCTCACCGTGTTTGTTGTGCAGGTCCTGTTATTTTTATTATCCTCTACTTTTGCAGTTTCAAAGCAAAAAAAAAAATAACATGTAGAAAGTTTTACTGACTTATCTAAAAGGCCCTTGTTGCAGAGTGGTGAAACCAAAATTCAAGCCCAGAGAGACTATCAAGTCTGCTGTCGCCAAAAAGTGTTTGTGAAGCGGCAGCGCCAGTATGTCTGCATATGGCGGCTGAATTGTGCAGATGCTTCTCCCTACATTTATCTCTGTAGTTATTAACCTATCCCATGGCATCTTTCAAACTTTGATTCTCTTCAGTTTCCTCCAAAAGCCCTTCTGAAGAGACTGGGTTTACAAACAGTGAAAGGAAACAGAACGAAGTTAGAGTCGCAAGTGGGGAGAGACTATAGAAAGGTGGAAACTGAGTTCTCCAGAGGTTGGGGATGAAAAGCAAAGGGGTTGAAATCTATGTTCAGATGCTGTCTGGAGCCTGAACATTCATTGGCATGATGAAGGAAGAGAAGAAAATTTTCTCCAAGCTACCCAGAAGAAACTACAGCAAATGGGAATGAGAGAGGTGGTCTGGACAAACCCTAAAGAACGACCTAAAGTCAGTCACACTGATCTGAAAATCAGCTTTGGATTGCATTCCCAATTCTCAGTGTCACAAAGGAAGCCACACCCTGAAATAGGACACATCTCTGTTTTTAACATTCACCATCTTTGCTGCACCCAGGATTCCAAATGTCACCCCAGCTGAGCACATTTTGCCTGAGCATTGAAGGTCCTTAAGAATCTTGAGGTAAGTAAGACAGGGCTCTTGATACAGCCCTGAATTCATAACCCTGACTTCAGGTTGTATTCTAAAAACAGAAAGTTACAAAACCCTTCAGGAATGACACCTTCATAGGAAATGTACAAAACTCATCTTTCTGAAATAACCAACAAGGAAAACAGGATTTTTGATAAGGTCACTTGTCCTGAGCCTGACCCGGTCTTGTGTCTTCAGCCCTTTCTCTGTGTATGTCAATCAGCGACTACAGGATTAAAACATAATGTAGCGATATAAAGACCCATAAACTGAAATTGCAGACTAAGAAGAAAAGGAACCTTTTTCTCTGTTTTTAGAGAACAGCAAAAATGGTCTCAGGTTTTACTAAAAACCCACTGTAGTTCCTCTTCTGAACTCTGCCTTTTAGTCACCTTCAAGTGTGTGGTAGAGATTTAAGCTGTCGTAAACGGAGACTGGAAGTGGAGTTATAAGCTAAGCCTGATGCTGAGGGCGTGGCTAATTTTACTATAGAGTGTACTATTTATGCTCCAGTGCAGAGAGACCTGCCGTTTGGACTTGCGTGGAAAGACGGACATTGGAGTTGGAAAGACTTACAAAAACAAGCTTATATGACTAAATGCAATCTCCAATGCTTTTGAAATGAACGAAGGTAATTTCTGGCAGGGTAAGATGGGCCTTGGGGGAGGTCACTGTCATCACGTTCTGCCTTTCTTCTCTCTCTCTCTCTCTCTGTTTAGCAGTTTAGCAAATGAAACACGCATCTGTCGGGTTTTAAGCCAGTTGATCTAGCCAAACCAAATCTTGACCTGCACGGGGACATTTCACCTCATGAGAAAATGTTTATCCAAAAATGCCCCACAGCAGGGCAGTAGACCCTTTATTCCTTCTTTTTGCTTCCATGATATTCAGACATCCCTTAAATACCACTCAGAGATCAGCTTTTGCCATCTGGGGCTTGCTTACTGAGGACAGGTGTATACATTAGTGACCACATCGTTGGATATGCACCATGTTTAGAAACAAAAATGCATATTTTCCACATATGGTTTTCATAGCCTTCATACCTCATATTACTTTTAACAATCATCAAAGAAAACCCAAGAATAACCACATTGCCCATTATGCTATACTTTAGAATGTTATAAATAAGGTTCCAAATAGAGTTTGTTAAATGAAAACACACACTCAGCCTGCTCCTCTACCCCATGCAAAAACAAAGCGAGCACAAAGTAAATGACAGTGGCTACCTTTGGCATGGGGAACTGGCAGGCTCCGGAGCAATAATAAGCATCAAATGACTTGGGGGAGATAATCCATTCACTCCAGCCAATATCAGCAAAGTCCACTTTGAGGTATCTCCTGGCACAGTTTCGAGGTTCGATCCATTGCTTTCGTCTTGCCTTCTTTAGGGTCTGTTCATCAAACTGCAGTGTCTGGCCTTTCTGATGAGGTCCTTTCCTCTGTTTCTTTTTGTTCTTACTCTTTTCAGGGGGCTGAGTCTGAAGGGTCTTGTAAGGCTTTCTCTGCTCCCACACGCCATCCTCCTTGTATTGATACTCTGCCCCAGGTAGCTCATTGTTCTGGAGAGGCAACAGGATTCCAGTAGAACGCTTCTTCCTCCTCTCACCGGAGAGGGCAGCTCTGATGTGGCTATCCAGTTTGGGCACAGTTCCTTCGGGGAAATCTCTGTGTCTCTGTAAGCTAGATACCACACTTTCTGGCTCAGAAATGGCGGCATCGTTGGCATACACCAAGATGTAAGGCTCCGGGGAAAGTAGCATGCGCTTGGGCTGCTCATGCACTCTGGAAGTAATGTTAAACCCTATGAGGAACTCCTCGTTCTGCTTGGCCTTTCTTAGGAGGTGAGTGATGTCTTTCGACAGCCAAGTCATGCTGTCTTGATAAGGTTTGGGCACATCTACTGACAGGTGACCCAGGAGCTGACTTTGGTTGGGTTTGAGGATCCACACAGGGAGATCTATCCGCATGTGTTGTCTCTGCGCATGATGGGGACATCCTTGGGATACCGGACAGCTCAAGCTGATGTTCACTAATTCTCCAATACAGAAATACAGTGTGGCTGACAAAACATTTTCAGACTTGGTCAGAGAAGTCAGATTAAAGGTGTGCAGCCCCTTTCTTTCAAGAGTTTCTAGGGAAGAAAAACAAAAAGAGAAACTGAAGTAAATAGGAACTACTACTATTATTGTCTACACTATTCAAAATTCAACTCAGAATAAATCAGGGCACTAAATAGAACAGCTAAAGCTCTAAAATCCTTATAAGAAGAAAACATGGGGCTAAATCCTCATGATTTTAGAGTTGGTAACAGTTTCATGAATATACCACCACATGAATTCAGTAAAAAGAAAAAACACATCAATAAATAAAAGTTCTAAATAAAATTGACTTTGTCGATTTAAAATGTTTGTGCATCAAAGGTAAGTACTGAGAAAACAAAAAAAATTGATCTACAGAATTCGATAAAATATCACCTATCCATGTATCTAAAACATTAGTAGCCAGAAAGCACCATACAAGTGACAGCTTTAATTCAACAGAGGTGTTGAAATACAAAGGACGTAGGTATATCTCCAAAGAAGATAGACAAGTTCCTGATAAGACATGAAAACATGTTGAAAATCATTAGTCACTAGGGAAATAAAACCAAAGCCTCAATGATATGTAGCAGTGTGGCTATCACAGGCAAGAATCAAAAGCCTCAGATACCAGAACATTTGCGGGAAGAAACTGGAACTCCTAATTATTAGGGTAGGTATACATTAATTCAGCTGCTATGGCATGTCCTCAAAAACCTAACCAGGAAATTAACATATGATAAAGCAAATTCCTCAGACACTGAATTAAGTACATTCATAGTAGCCAAAGGTGGTAACGGCCCAAATAGTCCTCAGCCGATGGACGGACAAACAACTTATGGTGTCTATATAAGATAGAATGCTGTTACTGTGTTAGAACATGACCGAAACTTGAGAAGTTATGCAAGAACAAAGAAACCACATGTAAAAGTTCACTTTCTGTTTAATTTTATTTGCGTTAAGTGATCTAAACTAGTTAAATCCAAAGATAGGAGCAGAGGGGTTCGTTGGGGGTTACAGGTAGCTGGGAATGAGAAGAAACTCCGTAACAGTTCTAAGGTTTTACTTCTAGCTGACGGAAGTATTTCAGAACAAGTTGGACTTTGCAATGGTGAGGCATCTGACATTACAGCCACTTCATCACCACTTCACTTTAAAATAGTTAATTTCATGTTATGTGAATTTTGCTTTCATGAAAAAGAGCAAGGAGGGGTATATGGGAGTCTCCAGAGGGAGCACAGGAAGGGATAAATGATGTAATTATGTTATAGTCTCAAAAGAAAGAACTTTTTAAGAAGGAAAACGACACAGAACGAAAATTGTTCAGCCTCTTGTTATTGAGGGTTTCCGTTAGGGAGAACACTCAACTGACAGGAGTGAGTCTTAGAAGAAGACCATGGCAAAGTTCAGTCAGCTTTGCTAGTTTGCCCTTAGCTGAAGCTCCATAAATGTGCAGAAATTATTGCACACTAGAGCACTTAGTTTGTGTAGGGTAGCAGGTGATGTGTGAGCTCTGGAGAATACCAAGACCCGTGTCTACAAACTCTGTACCTCCCCACTGCATCCTTCTGGTGCAAGCAGAGGGTCTAGATTTTGACATGGATTTATTAACTTTGTAACTCTGGACAAGCTCATGTTCTCATTCATAAAATATAAAGATGATTACAGAAGACACTTTGTAGTACTTTGTATTATCCAAACTGCTTTGGATAAAGAACATGGACTCCCATTGGGTCACAAGACTGCTAAAAGCAGTGTGAAAGCCTGGCATCTTTGGATTCATTTCATGTCTCTCTACTCTGGATTAGACTCCTAGCCAATTGGACCAGACTTGTAACTGGCTGAAGGATTATCTGCCTAAAATCAGGTGGTGTGAGAAGATGAAGTCCCAAACGTACCTAGCCTTTTCTCCCCTCAAGCATAGTGATAAGAACAACTAAGGTATTTCACAGGCGACTCTGTCAGTGCCCCATTCTGAACCCCTCCTCCAAAAGGGGCTTCCAGATCTCCAGGAAGCAGCCATTTTGAATTCCAGGTACCATGAAGCTTTACAGGCAAGTTGACTTTATGATGGAGTTATTACTAAAAGGGCACGATTACATCACCATGGAAGCTGGAGCTGTCCCTATACCCCCATAGAAATAATCATCTTGGGGACCATGTTGTCTCTTCAAGCGGTAAGTACTCATCCAGAGTCACTTGAAGAGACAGAACGGAGACAAAGAGCAGTCAGACCATACTGGGTCCAGGGTTGCTTACTTAGACCTACCCTTTGCATCCTGCCCCAGTTCTTTCTCTCTGTAAACCTGGCGCTCCCGCCAATTCTCTGAAGTTGAGTTGAGATGTCTAACTCATATCTGCTGTCTTTCTGCTATTGTCAGACTGATTAAATTCCTTGCCTGCCTTACCACTACTACTTTCCCATCAGAATTTTTGTGTGAGGAGCCACATCTATTTCGTTGGAAGCCACCAAGTTAGTCTTTGGCTGCAATGTCTATGCCCTCTGTCTTCAGAATCAATATGATATGTATAATGTTCAAGAAAGTTCTAGTGTTTCTTTAATATAAATGTAAATTACTGTTCTGATCCAAGCCTGGACTGACATTGTTATAGGAATTATGACTCTTTCTACCTGCTTTACGAGACAAGATTGGGTAAGAGCTTAGCATTTGGATACTGTGTCTGAACAAAGGAGCCACACTTATAAAAAAACGTAAAAACATAGCATTGCTGTTCAGTTTGTCTGAAGTTTGGTATTCCATAAATTTGAAATCTAAACTTACATAGCTCGAGAAAAATGACTGAAGTTGTTAAGTCATTGTACTAATTGAGAAATTAGCAATAGAAAGAGCAGGAAGCAGGTCAGCGAAGGCAGAAACCAGCTCTCAGGATTATCTACTGAGTTCCAGCTAGGCTGAGGTGAGATCTGAAGAATCCAGACCCTGGGGTTTGTCCCAGAGAGACTGCCTCTATGCACTTGTTCCATATACATACTTATTTCAGAAACACACACGTAATCGTGAAATTATGTTCCTGATCAAAACCACGTTTCAGTAAAAAACAAAACATTTTTATAAAGATGTGGAAACTTAAAATGAGTTCATCAAGTCCCCAAGCATGGGGGAAGTGCAATGGGAAACATATTTTACTAATTTTTAACATTGTGTGAAGCAAAAAGAGGAAACTGCCATTTATGCACATTTGTATAATCCATGACACTGGGATAATATCTTACAGACCTTTCTAACAAAGCCATGGCATCAGGGCTGTTCAGGGGCTCTGCCCTTAATTCAGCCCAGTCACTGCAACATATACTTTTACCCAAACTTCACATAGCTGAGAGGCATTTAAAATGCAAGGAGGAGAAGGCTGCCCATTTCAAGTACAAGACAATGGAAGGTTGCTTACAAGTACACTGTTGGGGAATAGATGAAATCCAAAGGATGGGGTGCCACTGTCTCACTTGGTAAACTTCCCTTGTTTCTTTCCTCCACATTCTATGGCATTCCATCTAAATATGTCATTCTTTCTAGCACATTTCTCACATTGTACCCTGCTATCACTTAACCTCCTCCTCAGCTCCAATCTTCAATGTCAATTAACCCTCAGAATTCTGTCACATTGCCTTCTCATCCTAGCTCCCCGATTGCAGTCCAGTGCCTTATCTTGCAGTAAAAGCCCTATGGCCAAGGCTCATACATACTGTAGACAATAGCTAAACTCCAAAGCTGCTGCTTCCTTCATCTATAAAGTACACTTAGTAGTCTCAACTATGAAATTATTATAAGGATTCATTGAAAGAACGCCATCAGAACACACAGCACATAGACCCATTAACCATTAGCTAACTAGAACCTCACTGTCTGGGGTGGTGTTGTCTAATTGAGACAAATCCAGATGAATCATGGTGTTGGATAAATGTACCTAGACTTGAAAGAGAGAAGAAAAAGAGTATAGAGAGTCATAAGATAAAGTTGGTGCTTTTTTTAAAAAAAAAAAGGGTAAAGTCTTGGGCTGGAGAGATGGCTCAGAGGTTTAAGAGCATTGCCTGCTCTTCCAAAGGT
>LOEQ01003007.1:5285-19999 GCA_001685075.1 Bramus lutescens | reverse complement strand
ATATATATATATATATATAGACTGCTCAGTCCATTTATTATTACTGTATACAATGATGTGTTTGCATGTTTATGTGAACATATGTACCTAGGAGAATGGAAGATAGCATTGGGTCCTGGATGAGGATTGTGGTCCACCCCATGCTTATGCTAGGAATCAAGAACTGTGCCTGCTGTTGACCACTGGGTCAGTTTGCTGCTTGGTTTTTGCAAACTGGACACAAAGAAGCACATTTGTAAAGAGGGAATTTTAGTTGAGACAATGCCTGCATAATACTGGCCCGTGGGCAAGTCTGTGGAGCATTAACGTGGGAGGTCTCAGTTCACTGTCAGTGGGTGGGTGGTCTTGGGTTGTATAGGAAAGCAGGCTGAGCAAACCAGTAGAAGTGTAAGCCAAGAAGGAGTGTTTCTCCATGGTTCCTGCTTGAGTTCCTGCCTCCAGTTTCCTGCCTTGAGGTCCTGACCTGGTTTCCTCAGAGTCTAAGATACATTACTGACTTATTTATTTGAGATTTCTTTTTGCTTGGAATACCTTTTCCTATCTTTTCACCCTGAGGTAACACTTGTGTTTTGTGCCAAAGTGCATTTCTTGGAGACAATGAATGGATGGGGCTTGGCTTTCCATCTGTTCTGATTCTCTGTGGCTTCTGACAAAAGTCATTAAGTCCATTAATAGGAAATGTGAATTTTTAAAAGAAATTCCAAATTATACTACTACTACTACACCAAAACTTTGAGATTTACTGGAATTTAGGTAATGAATTCTATGAATACCACTTTGTGGCTACATGCCTATCTCTTTATTGATGTCTCTTAGAAATAATGCAAGCTCCTTAGAAACTGTCTTAGTTACTGCTGCATTGCTTGAGGAGACACCATGCCCAAGGCAACTCTTATAAAAGAAAGCATTTGATTGGGGGCTGACATATAGTTTCAGAGGGTTAATCCATTATCATTACAGAAGGCAGGCAGGCAGGCAGGTATGGTGCTGGAGAAGCTGCGCTTTACATCCTAATCTGCTGAAAACAGGTAAGGAGGAAGACAGATCCTTCTGTGGGCTTTTGAAATCTCTTAGCCCACTTCCAGTGACACACCTCCTCCAACAAGGCCACACCTCCTCCAACAAGGTCACACCTCCTCCAACAAGGCCACACCTCCTCCAACAAGGCCACACCTCCTCCAACAAGGTCACACCTCCTCCAACAAGGCCACACTTCCTAATCCTACCCAACCAGTTCCATGCCCTCGTGACTAAATATTTAAATACATAAGCCTATGGGGGCATTCTTATTCAAACCACCACAGAGACTATATGTAGCAAAACCTCAAATAGCAACATGTATGGTGATGATGGAGCTTTCTTATATTGCTCAAACAGTATTGCTTCATATATATTGTTTCTTTTAGCATCATGGGTACAATGATAGTTTGCTCAGAAACTGACAGTTATAAAAGAGAAAACTGTCCTCAATGTTACCATTTTAATGGTACCAGTAAAACACATTTGCTTCTGAAGTTTCTTTTTTTAGTTTGAAAAAAAAAAACAATTTTGATCTAGGATTTCGTAATCTTAAATAGATTGAAGTAATCTCAGCGAAACTTAGCAATCATGTGGTAAGGCTGATGATGGCACTTGTGTAGTGTACACACAGTGTATGCTTTTCTCATGAGCAACCAAGTTGCCTTGATGGCATTGTTTTTATGGGCCTGGAAAATGGCCGAGATCTGCATTTTGCATCATATGGATGCCTTCAGTGGTTTAGTGACTTATTCTTTAGCATTGACTAATAGTCGGTCTTATAAAAGACCAAAAACTTGAGGAAATGGGAAATATTTCCTAACATTTAACCCATATTAACCTCTGAGGGACCAGTTGAATTATCTTCAGAAAGTTGCATAAATTCTGGGTCTAAGATGTATCCTTAAATGTCTCAAAGCAAAGAAAGAAACAAAAAAAAAAGAAAGAAAAGAAAGAAAAATACCCAACAAGATGAGCCAATGACTATCACTGTATACTTATTCTTTGGGATATAGAAGGTATTATCATTTTACACACGTGGAGTTTAATCAAATGGTAATACCTTTCTCCCTCTTCCACACGCCGTCTTCCCTTTGTGTCCTGTACTAAAGTTCAGCTAGCTAAATCTGTTCCTCCTCCTTCTCTCCCACATTCTTTCCTCACACTGTGCTTCCATAAACAGAACTGTGCTATAAATATTTCATGGTTTACCCAATGTAGGGACCAGTGAAACATCCTCACATTCAGTTGCATCTAGTTCTGGATGTGTTCATCAGATTGGGATGCTTCAGGAATAACGAGACTCACAATCCCTGCTGGGACCGACTTTATTTGAGTGTGCTCATATTCTTAATTTCATTATAAGAAAACTGAACTCAGTCTTTGGGCTCCTGGAGTTGATTTATTATGTATATTGTTTCCATCAAAGAAAATGTGATTGACCTGGTAGAAGTGTTTGGATAAATTGACTGTCAAATTAAGCCAAATTGCCTTTTTCTGTTTTCTATTGGCAAAAACACCACACATGGCTCAGAAAACCATAAATGAAATAATCAAATAAGATTTTAAAAACACTACGTAAGGTTATCCCTGACACAAATGATTAGGAAGCAAGTTATTTAGACCATGGCCAACAAGGGCCTACATGCTGCACATCAACTGTAACGTCATTACATCAAATACATTACTATTTTTACCAAAGAGGGAGAGCTAAGTCCTCATAATACAAACTATCATTGCACACATGACCTACTTATGTGGCTCAAATCATGTCACAGCTCCGCCATAAAATCCACCTCTCTTAATTAAGGTAACTTAATTATTTTTCCTCCTGTTATGTTCTCAGTTCAAATGTAAGGTTGGTGGAGATCTCCGAGATGTGTCGATCACTGTGATGTAGAATATTAAATCCTAGTGTACCTTGGTATCTTACCTTGTGCAATCCTTTGCATTATATTGAGGGTCACGCTGAGCAATAAGAGTTGCAGAAAAATTGGCCAAGGTACTTTAGGTGTATGAATTCAAAATCACTGGTTTTTATCACACAGACTGCCTTAGCAGCATTTTGTCAGCTTTTGTGTAAACCCCTTCTACATGTAGCAATGATAATTAAAGAAGAGGTTGTGAGTTTGAGAGGGCGTGGGAGGAGTTGGTGGATGAGAGTGAGAAGGTAAAGATGAGGTAAGTACGGTGCTCATCTACGAAACCCTCCAGAAATTATATTGGAGAAATAAATGCTATTCTTCAAAATCAATTAGCATACTATAAACTAAAAATTAGGTTTACAAGTTCACCTATCTTTAATTGTTGACAAGTAAGTATAAATAACACAATAAACGTATGGCTTTTGCATGATTTGATGCCAGCAATGAAATAAATAATTGAAAAAGAAAAAGCACATTCATTTTTAATTTTAATTATTACTTATTACTTAATCACCCTAACAAATATTTACTTAACTTCCTGAGAGAGGTCAGAACCGCATATTGACAATTTTATTATTTCTTAATAGGAAAGTATTCTAATATTTGTCATTTATGATTATGTGTCATTTAAAACTAAACACTAGTGTTTCTTGGAAAAGAACAGTTTTTATCTTTAAAATTAGATTCTATTAAAACAAGACTCACCCATGGGGAGAGGCAAAGGGAAACCTGACATTGTGGTCATTCACAGATCCATTTTCCAAATGTAAAACTAGAGAAAACAAAATATTGGCAAAACCATGGGTCTAGGCTGACTAAGTAAAGCTAAGTAAAAGTGTGCAAAGTTTGATAATGTCAGTTGTTAGTGATCTCTTCTTAGGTCTGTTACAGATAAAACACACCAATGAAATGTTGCTTGTTTTTATGCTCATTTGTTGAACATCCTAAACTAATACCTAAAATCTTATTATCATTCCCTTACCTTACAATCAGAAGTCATTAAATGTGATCACATTTGAATACCCGATGAGGCTCCTCTCACCTCTTTAAAATATGAAAACACCAAATCCAAGTCTTCAGAAATTTCCCAAGCTTGGCAACATCATTTGCTTTGGTTTCAAAAGCAAACTTATCAAATAAAAAAGGATATGGAGATGTCCAATGGATCTTCTATTATAATCCTTCCATATGGAAACCCAAGCTATACTAGTGCCTTTCAGCTGGTGACATTGCTATCAGTTGGGAGCAGTTGTGATTCTCTGGGGACAGGGGATACAGAAAAGAGTCTGCAATGCACAGATTTCTCCTCTAACAAAATGTTATCCAGCCCAAAATATTAGCATTTGTTCTGTTTATAAACCCCTATCTGTGCTAACTGGAGAGCTAGACAGGAGTCTCTCTTTTGCCTTGTTTTCTATTCCTTGGCCTTTAATTAGAAAAATGGTGTCATAAACTGTAGACAGAAGTTTCTGTCCCTCCCAGTCCTGCAGCTGTTCAGTCCTGAAAAAACACACAGAAGACTATATTCATTCTAAACTATTTGGCCCATTAGCTCAGGCTTATTATTAACTAGTTCTTGCAGCTTAAAGTAATCCATAATTCTCGCGTATGTTTGGCCATGTGGTTTGGTACCATTTCTCAGTAAGGCTTTCTAATCTTGCTTCCTTTGCTTCTGTTTGGTGACTGCATCTCTGCCTTTCCTCTTTCCAGAACTTTTCTAGTCTGGTATTCCCACCTATACTTCCTGCCTGGCTACTGGCCAACCAGCATTT
Source organism: Bramus lutescens (assembly GCA_001685075.1). Classification (NCBI taxonomy): domain Eukaryota; kingdom Metazoa; phylum Chordata; class Mammalia; order Rodentia; family Cricetidae; genus Bramus; species Bramus lutescens. The sequence continues at coordinate 15,285 of LOEQ01003007.1, read as the reverse complement.
TATTAAGCCAATATGAATGACAAATCTTTACAATGTACAAGAGTAGTACTATACCACAGCATTTCCTTTTTTTCCTTTTCAAAACAAGATCCTGAATTTAATCTCCTTTGTTTTGATTTTTTTCCTGATCATTATCCATAACAACTTGTAACCCATAGTATAAACAAAGACAATCATCCATAACTTATTTTTTGGGAATGTGGGCATAGTTTTCTAGACTACTTTATACTGACTAGGGTAACTGATTTTCTTATGGGCACCCAAAGTAAATTTAGGATTATGGTCAAGTCCTGACTATTCTGTGAGGCTGGATCATCTCAGCCAGCAGTCTTGAGGCTATTCTGGATACAGAACTCAAAGAAAATTGAACTTAAATTTTTAAGTCAATACATTTTCAAAGTATATAGATTAGATTAATCTAGCATCATGTATAATCAAATGTCTTTTAGCAGCTGGTGCTCCTTCCTCAGTAGTGAAACAATTCAAAGAGAACACAATAATACACAGAATCCAGACTCTCTGTGTATTTTCCATCTTTATGTGGCTTTTAAAAAACTATTTCTTTTATTTTTATTTTTAAATTTTGGTTTTGATACAGGGTTTCTCTGTGTATCTTTGGCTGTCCTGGATCTAACTCTCTAGACCAGGCTAGCCTCGAACTCACAGAGGTCTGTCTGCCTCTGTCTTCCCAGTGCTGGAATTAAAGGCATATGCCACCATGCTCAGTTTGTCTATTTCTTTTTTTAAGGAATTTCTCTACCCTTTTATTTTCTCTCCCAAGCCTATGTATATTTTAAACATACAATAAACCATTTAGAGTTTTTGTCAATCTGAATCTGTCTTTATTGTATACCTTTATTTTCTGCACACATGAGCATTTAACCTGCTAAGCAACATAGCTAGGATTAAAGCTGTTCCTTTGATGACTGGCTCTACCCCATCCTTTGGCTTCCCAAGAGTCTTGCTTTATGTCAGAAATATTGGCAGGAGCCATGTTTATTGCCACAATTCTGCAGTGTTTCTAGGCCCATGCCACCACCAAGAAGTACGTTGCTGGCTGCTCATAAAGAGGTAGCAGGGCCTCTTTAAAGAGCTGTGAGGGCTTGGCCACTAATGCTGAGTCAGGAAGTCTGTCTTTAAAAAATGCCTCTGCTTCATGCCCACAAACAGAGTCTAACAGAGTAAAGATGGTTACCAAGAAGCTGCACTTGATTCTGTTCTTGTTTGTTTAGAATCTTTTTTTAAAAGCTTTCTCAGGCTTTATGTGGAAATTCTTGCCCCATGTTGGGTACCATTTGTAGACAGAAGTTTCTGTCCTACCCAGTCCTGCAGCTGTTTAGTCCCAAAGAAACACAGAGGCCATTTGTTTGTTCCTGGCTTCTCAGTCCCAAAATAAACACACAGAAACTATATTACTTGCAATATTGTTTGATCAATATCTTAAGCATATTTCTAGGTAAAGCTTACATCTAGAATTAATCAATTCCAGTATTTTATTTTACATCACAAGGCTCATGGTCTACTGGCAAGGTTCCAGCTGTGAACTCACGTCTTTCCCCTCTGGTGGCTCCATGGCATCTCTTGACTCTGCCTTTTTTCTCCCAGCATTCAGTTTAGTTTTCCTTGCCCAGCTTTCTAAGCAATTGGCAGAAATCAGCTTCTTTATTCATTAACCAATAAAAGCAACACATATACAGAAGGATATCACATGCCATCTATGTTAATTATAAACTGTTTGGCCTATTAGTTCAGGCTTATTATTAATTTACTCTTATGACTTAAATTAACCCATAATTCTTGTCTATGTTTAGTCACATGGCTTGGTACCTTTTCTCAGTAAGCCATTCTCATCTTGTTTCCTCTGCTTTTTTCTAGTGACTGTTTCTCTACCTTTCCTCTTCCCACAATTCTCCTAGTACAGTTACCCCATCTGTACTTCCTGCTTGGATAATGGCCAATCAGCATTCTATTAAACTAATATGAGTGACAAAACTTTACAGTGTACAAGACCATTATCCCAGAAAAATAGATTGTCCAAGTGAAACAACATGGAGACCTGCTGTGGACTGTGAGAGCTTCTGTCTGGGGATCTTCTTGGAATTGCTCTTTTAGATAAATCTTCATAATTAAGTTCAAAGAATGAAATTTAAAATGAACTGTTCTCTGGACAGGGTGAACACAGAAATTCAGTACTGGACAAAGAGCAGAGAATATGTGCCAGTGGAGTGCTCAGCCACAAAGGGGACCTCTGTGCCAATCCTTCTCTCTTCAAGACACAGGATTCATTGCTGAAGAGGCTGTAAGAAAGATGGTAGGTGTAGAAGTTAGGGAGGACATATGCAAAGCAGTGTCTTCTGGCCATGACAGGACCACTGCATCCAAGTGCTCACAGAATCTTCACAAGTCTGGACACTTCACATTTTAGCATGATGGGAAGGCTCGCCACCTCTTATCCCTAGCTGAGGAGCTATTGACAACTGTATGAAATTCTCAAAGAATTAGTAACAAATATTTAAAAAGCACTGCTCTCTAATAGGTAAACCATTCTACCACTGCTTCAGAATAATAACCGTATAATAAGAGAGGTTCTTATAGTTTCATATATACTGTGAGAAAAATGCTAAGGTAGAGGCTGAAGGAAATTATATAAAAGCACAGTATAACACTATGGATATAGTGGATATGTTTCACGAGTAGTCTTTAGTGTTTGGCATCACGTACAGAAGAATAAGTCCTCATTGGTAGAGTGAGCTATGCTTATTATTTCCAAGAAGACTTATATAGTTTTCAGTAGTTGAGAAACAGATTTGAGTAGATAATTTAAGTAAATACAGGTCATGTAGGAGAAAAGAAAGCATATCAGATTCTCCAGTAGCAATACAATGTTGATATTTTACTTCATTTGAGATGTAATTTATATTAGAAACAGAACCTTATCAAATACGTATTGCAAAGTAGGTATTAATCTTAGTTTTTATTTGGTCCTCAGACACTATTCCACCATTTAAAAAGTGATATTAAAGATATTATAAAAATCATTGTGTTAACTATAGAAAATTGCAATAAAGATCATTTTGTACTAAAAGATTAAAATTTGTGGTAAGGAAAAAAGTGTTGACCCAGAGATAAATAATATACAAAATTAAAAATAAACTGAAAAGGGGGAAGAGGCTCGGTAGCATAAGAACTGAAATGGTAGAAAAGGGGGTTCACTGCACAGTTACGAGAAGGGCTAAATTTCAAAGTACAGACAATATCAAGTGCTGATTTGGTTGGAGAGCAACTGGATCTCTCATTGGCTGGTGTGATTTGGGAAATGGCTTACTTTCTCAGATTTTGTAGAAAGCTAAACATAATTGTACCCTGTCATCCATTAATCATGCCTCTTAGTACGACCCAGGTGACCTGAAATCTGTCTGTCCAATTCATTGCACACAAATATTTACACAACTGCCAGACTTGGAAACAACCAAGACATCCTTCAAGAAAATATTACTCAGTAACTGAAAAGAAATGTACTACCATTTGTGTTTGTGGATACAAGACATGCATTATCTTAAACATATAGAAATGAAGAACACAGAGTGGTCTTAATTATCAACTATGAACTTCTGTTAATAATACGTCAATATTGGTTCAACAGTTTTAAATAATATGCTACATTCCTGTCAGATGTTAGTGATAGAGTAATCCATGTGTAGAAGTGGGGAAGAGGTGTTCCGATGTTGCCTTGGCTTTGTGCTAATTTTTTCTGTAAATCTCATATTGCGCTTAAAATGAAGTGAAATTTATTTATTTTTAATATTAATTGAAAAAGACCTCAAACCCAATATTTAGGGCTTATAAGTAAACTTTTATTGACAAAGAGGATTAAAACTTTGTGTATGTAAAGTGGTTTCATACATAATATTGAAAAAATCAAATATTCTAAGAACAAATACATCATTTTAATTTTAAAAGCTCATTTACCTGGAATGATTCTCAGCCTTCAAACACACAGTGTATTGGAGACCTTAACTTTATTTATAATAATTTTAGTTCTTTGGATTAATTAATTTTGGGAGAAGACACTGACAGTCAAACTCACTGAAGTGTAAAAAAATAGAACAGCATACTTCCAAACAAAATTAAAATATTAATTCTAAATTGAGGGACAATGACATCATTGAACTCTAACAAAATGAATAATAATTAAAGATATTTTGAAAATGATATCTTTGGGATATCTCTGTAAATCAGAAGCATTGCTTGAAGATGCCTGTAGAAACAAAGGAGGAACAGGGATGATCCACACAAACTTTGGACTAATGAATAATGCATCCCTGAACCTAGCATGGGCAATCAGATTAATCTTCCAGAATTCAAAATTTGAAATTGATAGAAACTGTGAAAAGGGTGGAGCTTAACTTTACTGTAGCAGTGTTTGGCAGAGAGGCTTCCATTCTTCCCGCGTTTCAACCAACTTCCCATCACTGGGTCTTAACCAACTTAATGGGGAAGGTGTGTTTTGGATCCATGCTGGCTGGTTCTGTTGTTAAACACATGTGGTTGGGAACAGAATAATAGTGACAGGAGGCTGCCTACCTCATGGAAGCCAGGAAGCAAAGAAAGATTAGAGAGGAAGGGAGGAGCTCATATCCCAGGGACAAACTCTTATTAATAATATGATCAAATTATGACTGCACCAGTCAGTTAACCCATTGATTAGGTTAGAACCCTCATGATACAATCACTTCTCCCAAATGCCACTTCTGAGTCAAGCCTTCAACACATGAGCCTTTTGGGGCGGGGGTTTACTTCACATCTAGCTATAAACGCTTCTGCATTTTTCCTTCCCAAGTGCGTTGGTTTTGAGCTGCCTGGATTTGTGTACATTCCCCATTCTGACTAATTATATGACATTTGAGGTTTCATGCGGCTTTTGGAGCATCTGAAGAAATGTAGACACTAATGAGTTTTGGGGGTTGGAACGGGGGTACGGGTGGTCATCACCTGGTAGGCAACTTGGGAAATAAGATTAAATAGATCTGTAAAATCCCGCTCAAAACTTCCCAGGACCATAATGTGTCATGTTAGTTTCTCAGATAAAGCTGCAGTATTTAATTTTATATCCTTTTTATGACAGAGATTTTTTTAATTCCATAAATTTAGGGGGAAAGACTAGCACTCTACATCCTGCCCTTGAGAGATATCCCCTCAAATTCTTACCAGTATACTGTCATCATCACCATGATTCATGTGGGTCTAAAAATGTCTTGACTAACACAGCCATGCAGAAACTGCATCACCAGAGGAAAGGGAAAGCATAAATTATCACTGTTTGTATACGATGTATATTTATAGAATCAGGGTATCACCTGAAAGTCTCCATAAAGAGCACAGATATGAGATGTGTACTCAAACGCCACTGCATTCCCTACACTCATATGGCAAATGCTACATGAGATGAGGAATAAAATCCACAACAGAGGCATCAATAGCCAAGAACCATAAAAACAAAATTCTTTAGATTCCATTTTATTCCAAGCTGGCGAATTTATTGAGAGAAACACCCTCCTAGTGTCTGAGAAGTGTATCTGACCCATGACTCGTACTTTACACAGAATGGTAGATTTTTCCCTTGTAGCTTCCTTGAGATGAAAAGGATCAGCAGTTACCGTGCACCTGCCTCTATTTGGGTGAGGTTTTGACTACACATTTGCTCATCTCCATTCGTTGTATTGGGGAATGAGAAACAGAAAGAGAAGCTTCATAGTGTCAGTCCCTCAGTTGTCTGCCTCACAGAGTCAGCTGAGGCATTGCTCCTGTGAAGCCCCAGAATCTACACACCATACAATTTCACTGTTGCCAGGTGGGCGACCTCCCACCCTATTGAAACACATATATTATTTTCTCCCAGAATTCCTCACTGTTCTAAGGATTCTTAGGTCAGCAGAGTTTCTGTAGTTACAGAAATGAGGATTCTATATAGTGTGAATCTTTTAAGTTTTAAATTTTGCTGGAGGCTCTACACCTGACTGCAGTGAATGAAATATTTGTTCTCTGGGCTTCTGAGAAAAAAATGGGAGAGAAGAAGAAAGAGGGAGAAGAAGGGGAAGACGGATACCCAGATTGAGAACATGTGACTCCAGGGCAGTGGAAAGCACATTTCCTGTCATGGCAGAAGGTGTGCAGGAACACAGGAGTTGCTCTGTTAAAATAATGCAATGTGTTGAGTTAAAAATGGACTTTGGTAGTCTTCATGTTTGACGATGATTATTGCTCCTGGATTCAGATGCATTCATTTTATTTTAGTTCTAAGTGATACTGTATCTTTTTGTCATATAAATGCAACTTGGATAAATGTCACACCCATCCAAAATACACAATAACACATCTAAACCATCGCGGGGAGAAAATTATACTTGCTGTATTACTCTTCCTTTCAGCTCAGTCTATAAATAGATTAGAGAAACAGCCAGGAGAAACCATGGATGTTTTGGATTTTGAAGGCACCTTCAAGAGCCAAAGTCTGGAGAGATAAAGTAATTTGGCCAATTACCAACTTCAGCTTGCCAAGCAGTCTGGTTTCTAATGCTCTTTATTCTTTTATTGCACGGCCCAGTTTCTTGTTTAATTTCCCCTCAGTTGGCTAGCTCAGTTCTGGTTCTGTCTTTGGCCCGCAATTTTGTGTCCTGATCTTCTTGTACATGTCACAGACTTTGTTCCTTCCCTCTAGTCCTGGGCCAACCACCAGCTTCAGTAAAACTTACCTTCTAGTTTTTTCTAGGCTAAAGCCTAACAGCTCCCCCCCCACACTACTTTTTTGGTGGTAGTCATCTTAACAAGCTGTCATGTAGAGGAGTTCTAACTCTCCATCATTCCAATAGTGTGACCTTAGAATTGTGAGAAGAAAAAAAACCCTCTGGTGCCAATTAAGTCTTTACGAGCACAGACCTACAGACAGAAAGAATAGGAAAGCACCTTAGAACTAAATGAAGCCATGCTTGGATTCACTGAACATCAGTCATCCTGCAGCGGTGAGGAAATCAGATAATACAAAACTTGAGTGCAGGGTCCTTGGACCATGGCAATTTTATTTTAAAGGCATTATATTGACATTGTCAGAGATCTTGACTTGGTTTAGCATTGCACGAGAACATATAATCTCAAAATAATGGCTTAGAAGCTCGTTGTCCTCATTCTGTGCTATGGAATGAAGCGTGTCTACCAAAATTTGTATAGTGAAGCCGTAAGTTCATGCTGGCATTGACAGGAGTTCTGTAAGGAGTACTAATGCTGCTCTATTATGGTTGGCCCTCATTCCATCAGACCAGCACCTTCATACAAAGACACTGGGGCACCCAGAAGCAACAGATGTGTGCACACAGAGGAAGACTTGGGGCACAGGGCGGTGAGAGCAAGGCAAAGAGTGTGGCCTCAGCAGAAGCAAACGAGCTGATGCCTTGGCTGAGCTCTGGCTTCCATAACAGTGAGAAAAGAAATAACTGTTGTCTCAGCCACCCGACCTGTAGTACTTTGTTATGGCAACCCTTCATCCAACTCAGACCTCTGGAGAGTATTTACTCTTCGTAAGATCAGCTCAGAAACGAATGGGAAAATTACAGGTGATGATAGAATTGTTTTTCTAGTGTCTTAAACATTGGAATTCAATGTAGGAACAGCCTTCAAATGATCGCTTTAAAAATTGAAGTGGTTACAGCTACAAGAATCTTGCACATTAGACGATAAGTATTTCAACAATAAACATTTGCTATTTCTGTTTAAAATGTGACATTTAGATAATGAATGCACACATGATTTAAAATTAGAAGAAGCATGTAGTTTTAAAAGATATTGTGGAAGCGTTCCCTCTGGGGTGAGGTTCAGAGGCATGGTGAAACTTGCTTGGGGAACCTCATGTGAGTGTTAACTGTGTGTGGAACATGAATGCGCAGTTTTCTTCCCCTGGATGTTTAGAACCTGAAGACTTTCCTCCTACAGAGACTGTATCTACTGAGAATAACTAAGCCCATTTCAGCTGTATAGCACAAACCCTGTCTCCTTGTTTATCCCTATATAAGAGCCCCTGGCCTCCCCTTGTTCAGCTACATGGACTAATTCTGCCTTTCCGTTTAACCCTTTAGGATAAACACCCAGGAGTACTGTGGTTTCTCCATCAGAGACCCCAGCCCAAGTCTTCAGTTCACACACCTGAACCCAGCTTTCCTGCGTGCATGTCTTTTCTTAATTTTTTCCCTGCCCTGGTCAGGTCCGTTCCTGGCAACAGGCTAGACATGGCAGAATATATTGTAACAATGGAGAAACTATTATATATGTTTGATTCTTGAGATTTGCAATATTTATTTAGTTGCATGTGAAGACTCATACGTTTGAGAATCAAATATCATGCAATTTTCGAAATGAATTTTAAATATTTTATAGGCAATTGCACTAAAGTGTTTGAGAGTCAAGGGACATCGTTGCAGCTGCTTGTTTATACATAATCAGAGAAGAGGGTTTGTGCCATCCTGGCAACTCCTCTGAGATTGTTTTTCTTCCTAAATACTTTTAGTGTATTAGAGCTAATACTGATGGGACACATGTCATAAAATTAGCCAAATCTATAAATAAAATAAATAAGAATAATTTTATATATTGTGCTTAAAATATAAGGAAGTAATGCTTTGAATTTGTAAGTGTGATACACAAATATTTACTTTATTGCAAAAGTGTCTCAGGGGCCAGGTAAATGGCTCAGCAGGTAAAACCACTTATTGCCAAGTATGGGGGTCCGTATTTGATCTGTGGAATCCACAAGGTGGGAAGAGAGAACCGTGACATTTATAAGCATACTGTATACATGTCCCATCAGAATTAGCTAACTAATGCACTAAAAGTATTTAGAAAGAAAACAATCTCAGAGGAGTTGCCAGGATGGCGCAAACCCTCTCTTCTGATTATGTATAAACAGGCAGCTGCAACGATGTCTCTTGACTCTCAAACACTTTAGGGCAATTGCCTACAGTTAAGGGTATTGTATCACACAACTGCAAAATAATGGTCCCAAACAGCAAGTAAACATTTTTTCCTTTACTACCATTTTATTTTTATAAACTACTCAGTTTTCACCAGTTGGCCTCCAACTTCCTTTATAGGCTGAGAATCCAATTCAGAAATAACGTTGCATTTGGGTGCCATGTCTCAAGTCTCCTGCAGCCTGGGGTGGTTTCTCCACCTTTATTTACTATATGGTCTTAATATTTGAATATTATAAGCAGTTCTTTTGCATGCTTTCCTAGGATTTGGTCCTTTTAAGTTTTGTCCTGATTAGACTGAGGTTAGACAATGCTGGCAGAACTGTTAGAAGTGGTGCATGCAGTCTCCTCCCTACATCACACTCTCCCCATTACATCACTGTCTCCCCATTGCATCACAGTCTCCCCATTGCATCAGTCTCCTCACTACATCACACTCTCCCCATTACATCACAGTCTCCCCATTACATCACAGTATCTCCATTACATCACACTCTCCCCATTACATCACACTCTCCCCATTACATCACTGTCTCCTCATTGCATCACACTCTCCCCATTGCATCACAGTCTCCTCACTACATCACACTCTCCCCATTACATCACAGTCTCCCCATTACATCACAGTATCTCCATTACATCACACTCTCCCCATTACATCACACTCTCCCCATTACATCACTGTCTCCTCATTGCATCACACTCTCCCCATTGCATCACAGTCTCCTCACTACATCACACTCTCCCCATTACATCACACTCTCCCCATTACAACACAGTATCTCCATTACATCACACTCTCCCCATTACATCAGTCTCTCCATTACATCACACTCTTCCCATTATATCACAGTCTCCCTATTACATCACTGTCTCCCCATTACATCACACTCTCCCCATTGCATCACAGTCTCCCCATTACATCACACTCTCCCCATTACATCACACTCTCCCCATTACATCACACTCTCCCCATTACATCA
>LOEQ01003006.1:403684-425021 GCA_001685075.1 Bramus lutescens | reverse complement strand
AGGGAAATGGGAGGAGGGGAGGAAGTGTAAATTTTTTGAATGGAAAAATAAAAATTAATAAATAAATAAATAAAAGAAAGAAAAACCATTCTGACTGAGGTAACCCAAACTCAGAAAGACAAACACAGTACGTACTCCCTCATGAGTGGATTTTAGACTTAAAGGAAAGGATAACCAGACTGTAATCCACAGCTCCAGAGAAGCTAGGTAACAAGGAAGACCCTAAAAGGAGCATATGGATCATCCTGGAAAAGGGATTTAGATAAGATCTCCTGGGTAAAGTGGGGCAAGGGGACAGCAAAGGTGAGGAAATGGGAGAAGAGAACGTAAGGGAACAGGATGATCGAGGGGGAAGGGACAGAGTCAGAGAACAATCTTTAGTAGAGAAGCCACCATCGGGCTAGGCAGAAACCGGATGCTAGGGGAATTTCCAAGACTCTACAAGGATGATCCCAGCTAAGACTCCTGAAAATAGTGGAGAGGGTGCCTGAACTGGTCTTGCCTTGTAATTATATTGGTGAATACCCCAACTAATGACATCACAGAGCCTTTATCCAGTAACTGATGGAACAAGATGCAGAGATCCACAAACAAGTTTTTCATTTTTCAAGGGAAAAAAAGTCATTTATAAATATTTGATGTGCATATGAATAATTCCAGGAAAGTTATTTTTGTTTATTATTTTGTTTTTCAAAGACATGTTCTATTTCCTTTCATTATTTCTGGCATTTATTATTATTACTTTTGTTCCTATGAATGTTGGTGTATCTATGTTTTATCTCTGCTTTAATAGTGTTCTCCTTAGCCTCAAGCTTATGTCAATAGTGTAATAATTATGAGTTTCAATAATTTTTCTCCTGGATTTTTCTGAATTGTTTGCAGCAAATAGATACTCTACTTTATCTCTTTAAGAATTGTTTTAAAAGTCTTAATTTTTACAAATTTAATTTAAGCTTGCATTGGGACAGTTCTTGTTACCATCAATACCTAAGCTGTCGTAAGACTGATCATACAGTTGCCCCGATTTCATGATAATTTCCATGGCTATTGCTTCCATTGTCCCTCTCTTCCACTCGGTCCCTGTGTTGTAAACCTTAACTCTCAATATCTGATACTATCATTTCAGTTCCAAAATCTGGTTTGAGTCATCATTAGCTATGCTATTTATTTGTTTAAATTACTGAACTTTCATTCATTCTGTCTATTTTCCTCCTAATTTATTCAACACGTTTGAAATAATTGCTATGCCTAATTACAAACTGTAGCATCTGGACCAATCCTAACTTGGCTTCTCTCAACTATTTTCCCTCTTGTTATAAATCAGACATCAGCTATTCTTCATATGTGCAATTCTATTTTCAAAACGATGGAATAAAATAGTTTACTATTTTTTAAGAAAGAGAATTTGGTAAGTTCTATTTTTCAAGAGAGCACCAATTCCTTGCTTTTGTTCAGCAGATTCTAAGGGATGTTGATCCTTCTCCTTTCATTACTGGGGATCTGCTGTACTGGGGATGAGCTGCAATTAAATAAGCTGAGGTTTGCACTGTGTCCTCTGGGGGAATCCTATAGTATGTGTTTTATAGAACTCTCATGAAAGCAGAATTTTTGTGTCTAAACCTGGAAATGTGATAGAGAGCTCCAGTTCATTAAGAAAACATCCCAGCCCACTATAAAGTACTACTCTGTTGAGGAAAAAGAAAGATGCCTTTGATGTACACAAAGCACAAATCCACTATGCTATCCTGTGTGTGTGTGTGTGTGTGTTGTGTGCATGTAATATGTGTGTGTTTCTGTGGTGTGTTTGTGTGTGTATGTGTATGTTTATGAGCGAGTGTCTGTGTGTATGAATGTCTGTGGGGGGGTGTGTGCATGTGTGCGGAGGTATGTGTGTGTTATGGTGTCTGTGTTATTTCAGAATAGGGACTATATGCTGCAAGGCACCATTTATGTCACCAGAGTATCAGATAAAACAGATTTTTTCCTGCAAAAGTTTAAGTTAGCATTTTTTTTAATAAAGAACAAATAAAAGCTACCAAATATGTGCATGTACACCTCTCTTTGTGGGTCTGTGGAGACCAAAGATCAGTGTTGTCTGTCTTTTTCAATCACTCTCCAGTCTTAGTTTTTGATACAGAGTATCTTATTGAACCTGGAAATCATGAAATCAACCAGACTGGCTGGTGTCTCTGTAATATTTTATTTCATTTTCAGTTTGAATACAAAAATTCTCAAGATTCATTCTTTTTTGCAATTTTTAAAAATGTATTTGGCTTTAACACAGGGGTGCCATTATGTTTATGCTATTTCTGAATTTTGAAAAGGAAAGTCTTGGATTATATTACCCTTTCTTGGAACTGTAACTGTATATGTAACAATAATTTATATCATTTAATTTGTATTTAAATTTGTGGCCAGGTAGTGGTGGTGCACATCTTTAATCCTAGCACTTAGGAGGCAGAGGCATTAATCATTAAAATTATTACCCTTTATAATCCAAGTATTTCCAACAGAGTCAGTAATAGGTTTCATTCAAAATAGTAAAATTTAAATTTCTTTAGTGGTGGAGACAAACATTTATAGTTGGGGCAATAGATGAGTCAAAGCCTCAAGTGGCTTTAAAAACTGGGTCAAGGTCTGATGCACACTCCCAAGTGCATTTCAAGTTCACTTACTACAGATTGTTATAGCTAGTCAATGTGACTGGGATGCCAAGGTAAGAAGGATGTGGAGCGTAGTTCCCCTAAAAAAGTCATGTTATTTTTTAGATGTGCGTTGACTGCAAATCTGTTACACTGAAACTTACCACCTATGGTCTGCCTAACTGTGCCTCTGTTCTAACCCAAGTCCATATGAGGTCTTTCCCCACCTGTGTTCTAACCCCACCTGTGGTCTAACCCCACCTAGGATCTAACCCTACCTGTGGTCTAACCCTACTGTGGTCTAACCCCACCTGTGGTCCAACCCCACCTGTGGTCTAACCCTACCTGTGGTCTAATACCACCTGAAGTCTAACCCCACCTGTGGTCTAACCCCACCTAGGGGATAAACCTACTTGTGTTCTAACTAATGTTGCAGGGAGACCACTTGTTTGTCCCAGATGCCCAGAACTGAAATAATCACACAGAAACTATATTAATTAAATCACTGCTTAGCCCATTAGCTCTAGTGTTTTTTTGGCTATCTCTTACATCTTAATTTAACCCATTTCTATTAATCTGTGTATTGCCATGTGGCAGTGGCTTACCAGGTAAAATTCCCAGAATCTGTCTCTAGTGGATCCATGGTGTCTTTCTAACTCTGCTTTCTTCCTCCCAGAATTCAGTTCTGTCTTCTCCACCTACATAAGTTGTGCCCTATCTGCCCATGGCAGTTTATTTGTTCATTAATCAGTACAAGCAACACACAGAGGGGACTCCCACATCAAACTAAGTCTGTCCAATTTCCCCATTTTGAATTTGTTCCTTTTAGCTGCCACTTGCCCTAAATTTCCAATTTTTAGCATGTTAATTTCTCTGGAGCTTGAACAGGACATTGAACAGCAATGCAATTACCTGGACCCATTCCACTCTCATTCCACTGCTCCTGTTAGATATTTTTGCTATTTTCATTCTTGCTTGCTTCCGTTTAATATAGTCATTTCCCTCTTGATGAAATACTACTTGAATTTACGCCTGGATTGTGCAGTTAACCCGTTCTTGGAATGTTGGGCCTTACCACCTGAATAAATTACGTGTATATTGAATGTATTTTTTCTATCTCCTTAGCTACATTGTATTGTTATAAATTGAATTTACTACTAATCATGTACCACTCCTATTCAATCCTAATAATATTTTTCTCATTTCAGCAACCCTCATTAAACTTGAGATTTATCACAATTTACTGGAAGTCTACATAAAGGACTGATACTGCACGTGGCTAGAATTCATTGCCATGGTTTTGTTTGTTGGACAGATTTGAAAACAGAGAATGAAAGATGATGAACAATCAAGTATAAAAATACTTTGATAAACAAAAAATTATAACCTTAAGTAGGAAGTGAAAAATTTCTGAGGAGCCAATGACTTAAACCGAAAAAAATATCTCACAGTTCCTGAGATCGCTCCTCAACTCTGTCATATAAGATTTAACTATTTGAAGGCTTTTACTTGTAGACAAAATGCTACTTTATAGTTTGTCAGGATAAGCCTCCTGCTCTGGTTCTCTGGTGACATAAATGGACCTTTTCTGAAGTTCAGTCCTTCTGCTGAAATAACATATCATACTTCAAATACCTACTCGGTTCATATTAATTATGCACACCTTTAAATTTCACTAGAAAGAAAAGTTTGCTTTAAAGACACTTAAGGCTTTAAGAAAAACTAATTACCCTGCTAATTCTTTGGGGTTATTCTCCTGTTACATGAATAAAATCAGAACTGAATTGCTTGTTAAAACCTATGATTTGAAGATATTTAAAGGTTTTCAAATCTGAATCTTAGAAACATGTGCTTCTTACACTCATCATTTAAGATATGACTATTTGCACTGAAACCAGAAGAAAATAACCTCAACCATAGGTTTCAGTTCCACAGGAACAGTGTAGCAGCCCAGGTAATGAGCACACCTACACTTCAACTGTTTTCTTTGAATTAGAAACGTTCCAACATGCAAGAATTTAACATAGAAAGCAACTCAAAAGACCTCCAGGAAGTATCCTCAAATTGAGCAGATTCACTACCCACACTAGGGAGCTGCTGATCTGTCTGTAGGTTGGACATTGTGCTCCAGATTCCCATCTTTTGTCCTCTGCCACACATGCTGGGGTGGACTCTGGGGACACGGCTGTCTTTGAATATTTCTGCTCTTGTTATATTTAACTTGTTTTCCTCTAAGTGACTCATTGGTTCGCCATACTGAGCTTGGTGGCATCCCTACTTTGAGCTGTCATGGACTTCTTCACTGGAATGAGTGGATGTGGGTGTTGTGTGGCTCCCCAGGAAAAGTCAGTATAATGCCATAATTTTTTTCACATAATATGGCAAGTATCAGCTTTATTTATGAAAGCATTCCCAAAGAAACAGAGAGGCAATGATCTTATTCTTAGACACAGACTTGGAGACATTCGAACCCCCGGTTTTCTAACGCTGCAAAATTAAAACAGTGTGTAAATTGTATCTTATGACACTTAAATTTCTGAAAAATAATGTAAACTAAAAAAAAACATTTTTTTATTTGTCAACACAAATTGTGTTACTCTCCTAACAAACACAGAACGAATACAGTGGGAGAAAATGGACTCAGTGGAAAATAGACGAACTACAAAAATCTGAAGAAACAATTCCTATATCATTTATATGATACCAATTTTCTATACTTAGAGATTTTCATAAATTTTCTTTTCACATGAAAATAGATTAAAACATTTATATTATTACAGATGATTTAATTGAAAACCTCATGACTTCAGTTTTGTGTATATTTTCATTTAATATTTTAAATACATATAACTATCATTATTTTATTGAAAATAGATTATTTTCTCATATAATACATCCTGATTTTAGGTTACCCTCCCTCTACTCTTCTCAGTCTCTCCCTACCTGACCTCCCCTCCAGATCCACGCCCTTTTTGTTTTTCATCAGAAAAGAACAGGTAGGCTTCTAAGAGATGAAAACGAATAAAGACAAATTAGAATATAGCAAGATGAAGGAAAATATTTTACATCAAAGTTGTACAGGGCAACCCAATAAGAGAAAAAGAGTCCCAAGAGCAGGCAAAGAGTGAAATACTCACTCATTAGCATATTCAGGAGGACCATCGAAATACTAAGCTAATAGCTAGAACATATACCTGTTGTAGACACACGTAGGTACTGTGCTTGCTGCTTCTGTCTCTGTGAGGTCATTTATGCCTTGTTAGTAGAGTCAGAGGCCTGTGTTCTCCTGGTGTCCTCCATCCTCTGTGACTCTTACACCCTCTCCTCCTCTCCCTCTAAGATTCCTTGAGTATGAAGTGAAGGATTTGATGGAGGCCTCCAGTTGTGACACACTCTCCACATAATATCTGTGCTGGGTATCTGCAACTATTCTCATCTGTTGTCAGAAGAGCATCTCTGATGATGACTGGATAACAACTGATCGTGAGTACAGAAGAATATCATTATGAATCATTTTTTAAACATCAGGTGTGTCTTTTAAGGCTAGTTTTCTAATCTCTAGTTCTGGGTTGCTCAAGCAGTGTCAGGTATGGGCTCCTTCTCATGGAGTAGGCATTGAGTCAAATTAGACATGGGTGGGCTGCTCCCCGGTTCTGCACCACCGTTGCTCTAGCTTATTTTGCAGGTAGGACAAACTACAGGTCAATGATTTTGTGGCTGGGTTGGCATCCATGTTTCTCTTTCAGAAGCCAACAAAGTTTTTCTCACACCAAAGATGCGAAAAAGTAGAAGGATAAATAGAGATATAGAGATACAGACACCAGCTCAAATTCTTCATGTTCTATGAGTTAGATATATGTTTTCAGTTTCTTAGAGCAATCCTTTTTCTTATTATCCTCCTGGGGTTTTTGGAGAAGTCCATGGATCCTCCTTGACAACAACTTGATTTAAAGCAACCCAATCTCAACACTGGGAGCCTTGTCTGTCTACAAGAGATGACCAGTTGAGACTTTGTATCCCCCATTTCTAGGTGTCCTCATTAGGATCATCTTTATAAATTACAGGACATTTCCACAATATACCCCAAATGTACCAATTTCAGCAGTCTCTTCCCTCACTGTCTCCTCCACCCCACCTCCCACCAACACTTGCTCATTCCTGTTCCCATCCACACCTTTCCACAGTACACCCACAAAATCTATTATTTCCCAAGAAGATGGCATGCATCCTTCCTAGACCATGAGTCTTTGCAAACTTCTCTGAGTCTATAACTTGATTAAGTGTTATTAACAGCTAATATCCACTTATAAGTGAATACTTGAAATATTTGTCTTTCTGAATCTGGATTACCTCATCCAGGATGAGTTTTTCTAGTTCCCTTCATTTGCCTGCAAATTTCATAATGTTATTGTCTGAATAATATTCAATTGTGCAAATGGACCACTTTTCTTTTATCCATTCTTTCATTGAAGGAAATCTAGGTTGTTTCCTGTTCCTGCCTATTATATATAAAGCTGCTGTGAACATAGTTGAGCAAATGTCCTTATGGTAGGAAGTAGCATCCTTAGAAGGGTATAACTGGGTCTTGAGATATACCAATTCCCAATGTTCTGTGTAGCCACCATATTTGTTTCTGAAGTGGCTGTGCACGTTTGCACTCCCACCAGCAGTGGAGCAGTGTTCCCCTTACTCCACATCCTCACCAGCATGAGCTGCCACATGTGTTGCTATATTAGCCATTCTGACAGATGTAAAATTAAAGCTAGAAGTAGTTCTGATTTGCATTTCCCAGAAATCTAAAAATGTTCATTTTTTAAGTGTTTCTCAGCCCTTTCAGATACCTGTGTTGAGAATTCTGTTTGGATCTGTACCCTCATTTAAAATGATTATTTTTTTGATATCTACTTTCTTGAGTTCTTTATATAATTTGGATATTAGCCCTCTTTCAGATGTGGATCTGGTTAAAAACAAAGCAAACAAACAAATTAAAAAAACCCAAACAACAAAAATCCCTTTTCCCTTTCTTTAGGTTGTCAATTTAAACTATTGGCAGTGTCCTTTATCTTACAGAAGTTTTTCAGTTTCCTGAGAACCAGCTTAATAATATTGATCATAATGTCTCAACTTTCAGTGTTCTGTGCAGAAAGTCATCTCCTGTGTCAGTATGTTCAAGGCTATTCACTACTTTGTTTCTATCAGGTTCAATGTATCTGGTTTTAAACTAATCCACTTGGACTTGAGTTTTATTCAGGGTGTAACTATGACTCATACAGATATCCAGGTTAATGTCTTTGCTTTCAATTCAATTCCATTGATCAATGTGTCTGTTTTCATGCCAATATCATGCAGTTTTTATTAATTACTATAGCTCTGTAGTACATTTGAAATCAGGAAGGGTGATACCTCTAGCAGGTTTTTTTTTATTTGTTCACGACTGCTTTAGTTATCCTGAAATTTTTGTTCACATGAAGTTAAGAATTGTCCTTTCAAGGTCTGTGAAGAATTGTGTTGCAATTTTGATGGGGATTTCTTTGAATTTGTAGATTGCTTTCAGTACAATGGCCATTTTTATTATGTTAATCCTACAATCCATGAACATGGGTAAATCTTTCCATCTTCTGCTATCTTCTTCAATTTCTATCATATCTTCAATACCTTAAATTTTTGTTGTATCCTGGTATTCTGTTGGGGGAAGTTTGATTCTATAGTTCCCTTTCAAATTCCTAATTATTTTTATTGTCTGAACTCCCTCAGTTTGTGGTTTATTTATGGTTCCTATTTCTGTTATCAGGTCTTAAACAGTTTTATTCATTTCCTTCAACAGTTTTTTTTCTTGACTTTATTTAAGGAATTTATTTATTTCTTACAGTTGTTTTGTTTTACTGAATTTCTTTAAGATATTTATTTATTTCCTCTTTAAGTACCTTCATATAATTGCTTTTTAAAGTCTTTTGTGTGTGTGTGCTTCAGCTATATTGGAATACAAAGGTCCTGTTGCGGTAAGACAGATCATCTTTGTGGAGACACATTGACCTAACTGTTGTTTTCGTTTGTTCATTTGCTTGGCTGGTAAGTTCTTGCGTAACTAGTTAACTTTTTGTTAGATACATAGAAGACAAAATATAACATGTACTGAAGTAAACCTGTTCCACAAGATAATCAGGGATGGACACTGGGCAGAGAACGGAACATTGTTTGTAATGCTGCCACTAGGACCAGAAGGATGCTCCATAAAACCCCTACAAGTTCCAGGATCAGTTGTAGGATTTCATATATACTGACACTGATAATGCTCTTCTACAGAAGTTATCATTCATGCATTTTATGGAGAAATGCCATATGTAGACCACATACCAGCCTTGACACTTATCAGGTGGTGACCAGCTTGAATGTGGATCCTTAGTGCTGGGAAAACTCTTATAGAGGACATCATAAAAGTGGAAATGGCTTCACCTTGAGGTTGGGTTGGATAAACATCAAGACCTGGGTTCTTCTAATTGAACTAGAGAAAAAGTTGAGTTAGTAACCAGCAAGTTTAAGGAGAAGTATGCACCTTGTAGAACAGTATCATCAAAAATCTACTCATAGCCAGTGCCACTTGGCCACTGAGAGCTTCATAAAACTTATACAACAATTTTTTTAATACTAAGTATCCACTTTTCTTGGTGTTTTGCTTTCTTTTGTCAACATTTGTTCAAGTATCTTCTTGCACATGCATGTCCTTTAAAAAATTACTTTATGGGCCATCAAGAAGTCTCAGAGGGGAAAGGTAAAGACATTTGCTCCCAAAGAAGATATGTATCCCAGGACCCATATCGTGGAAGGAAACAAACATTGAATGTTGTCTTCTGCCTCCACATTCACCTTGGTACATGCTCCCTCAGACTTACATAGATAGACAAACAAATACATAAATAACATACAATCTAAAATCCCCAAATAAAACTAACAAATTAAAATTAGATATTATTTTACATAAAATGTGATGAAAGGTGGAGGCTTTGTATCAACTTTGATTAGCAGCTCCAAAGACAACATCAGTATGGTTCAAAAGAAGAAGGAGCATATGTTCAGAACTCATTAGTCACGTGTTGCAAGCTGCCATAGGAAACAGAAAATGCAAGGCACTTCTAATTGTCTATAAGCTCAGAGCACGTAGGAAAAATGAAATTTGTTTTCCTTGGGAGATCCCTATTCCCAAAAGGTATAGGTGCTGCCTTCAAGGGCTGCAGACGTAAAAAGAAGAAAAAAGTCAAATAGTAGGTTTGTAGAGGATATTGGTGCTGTGATCCTGACTGCTACGCCTCTGAGGACAATGTTTCTCACTGTTTTCATCAATAGCTTCAATAAACATATATCACCATGTCCACACTATATTTTTTTCTTAAATTTTTGTTTATATTTTACTGTGATTGTTTTCAGATCCTGTTTTACCCATTTAAGAAATAGGTTACCTTACAGTATTATTATTTCTGCCAACTTCAGTTTTGAAACTCATATCTGTTTAGGTGCATTAAGGGTAGTTTATATAGCCAATCTCTGACACACAACAGGCATAAGAAACTTAACATTGCAACTATCCAGGATTATCAGAGTACTTATGATAAAGATATTTTGAGAAAATAATTTTAAGGAGTTTTTATTAATATGTGTAGCAAACATTTTATTAGGGACGAAGAATTATTTCCCCAGAGAGAACTATTCAAAGAGTTGCATGCACTTCATTTGTTAGTTATCTTTTAAACTTCTAAAGAGCACGGAGA
The DNA here is from genome assembly GCA_001685075.1 of Bramus lutescens. Classification (NCBI taxonomy): domain Eukaryota; kingdom Metazoa; phylum Chordata; class Mammalia; order Rodentia; family Cricetidae; genus Bramus; species Bramus lutescens. The sequence continues at coordinate 414,616 of LOEQ01003006.1, read as the reverse complement.
GTAGCTTGCTTCAAATATGGCCAGTTTTCTACACAGTTCTAAGTAGTATTATTATACATATGAATATTTATGTACATTTAAATGATAAATCCACTATGCATATAATGGTATAATTGAAAATATGGAGAAACATTGCATTAATATAGATTAAATTTGTAAATCTGTTTCAATCTACTATATAAATGGGCAAAATGGTATACAGTGAATATGAAAAAAATGCAAGTTCATTCTGTGAACGTCATTCAATACTGAATCAATATTAATGCATTGTACAAAGTCATGAAGCTTATAATTCATAAATAATAAATTAAAATAAAATTTAGCAAATGCTTTTAAAATGAATTTTAATATGTAAAGCACTTCCAAATCAATTATCTTTAGTGATATCCAGCTAGCTAAGAATTTTTTCATAGACCTGTAGCTTAATACAAATGGATTCAAATGAATAATGTAATCGCATTCTACAAAGGGAACACTCAACTAAACAGAACCACCACAAGTTATTCCTGGGGAATCTAGGAAAAAGAACTGGATGCTTTAAAAATAACCTTAAAGAATCATAAATTTAAATGAAGGAGGTAGACTATTAATTTTCCTGAATAACAAGTGATCTTGCTAAAACATTAATGCATTGTCACTCCTGTGTAAGACGTTTTTGACTCCCTAGCAAAGCATAGGTTTTTAACCACCTATACATCAAACAGATTAACAGGTTTGAGAAATGTACTTTCTGAATTGTATGGGACACATTGTGAGCTGACATGTACTTAGCAATGAGAAAGCTATTTAAGTCATAATATATAGGAAAGGGGGAATATAATAAAATACCAGGAACCACAATCTTGTCCCCAGTTGTACATAGGAATTAAGCTCCCCAGCAATTCTAATAATTTCCTCACAGTTTGTAAATGGAACAATTGGTGAGAACTTTTAAAAACTATGAATGGCAGTTGTGTGAACAGATGCAGTTACAAGATAGTCGAGGAATTAGATGGCAAGTATCAGATGGGGGATGAGTCAAGAAGTTGAAGGGGCAATTATTATAATTCTTCTTACAATAAGTCTTTATGATATTAAGTAATTATTTTTTGTAATGATGGTTTCTCATTTTCTGTTACTAAGTGGAATTAGTCTCCATTAACAAAAAGTTCATCACAGTGCATAACCATTTAGAATGTTGGCTGTGATTTTAAATGTGTCTCTAGTAGTGTCTATAAACCCAGAGACTAAACTATAATTTTACAGACACTGGGATATAGAAAAAGTAAATGTTTTCATTCCATTTGTCTTTACATGAAAATTTTAAATGTGTCATTTGGATGCAATTATTGATTAAAGCTAAAGGGCAGACTGTTATTATTTATGTTGCTAAAATGTTAGTTTGTCCTGTGCTTGCCTTATGTCCTGAATAGAACATAATAGAGCAGTCACAAAAGCAAAGTGGCATCTAGTTTAAACATGAAAGATGTGATGCCGTGTGCATTACATTGCAAACTACCTTCATATTTGAGAACCTACTACTGCTCTAGTAAGTTGAGAAAATTCAAAGAGTCAAAGAATCTAAGCAAACAGTCCAATATTGTCACAAAATGGAGGCTGAGGCAGTTTTCGTGACTAGGCTTTCAATTTCTAATCAGTCCTTGGTGTTTGAAAACCCTTTAATCAATTTGCAGTAATATAAATACAGAACTCTGATCATATTGGAGAATTGTTTCACTTAACTTTTTGAGTAATATAACCACCTAAAGTTATGATGCAGCCAACCCGGGAAACAGTACTGAATAGTGCGGCTTTCATGTCTACTTTTCTATGTATATTGAGAGGACATTGACTGATGCCAGGAAAATTTCTAGGGATGGAGAATACAACATAGCCTAAAGCACACTTCTTCCCTCGTGAAATTGAAATTCCAGTTTAGAGAAAAATAGTATAGATAAGTAATATAAATATATAAAAAGGTATAAAAAAGGTAAAAAAAATCTTGGCATGGCTTTCAAAAAGATTTTTAATAAGAACATTATCAATAATGAGATCACGATCCTTAAAGGAATTTGAAAGCCAATGGGAAAGAGTACAAATGCTGGTGATAGCAGTGCATTTCCCCAATCTAAGGAATAGGAAGGAGATCTAGGTGGCTATTTCAGGATGAGCAATAGGCACCCTACACATTGTAGCCCCAGCCATAACCTGAACTAGAAAAGCTCAAAATGTAACTCTTTGGACAAGGATGGTAGCGGGTGAGAACTCATAATATTTTTAGCATAATTGAATGAGGGTTGCCTGATGTTTTGACTTGGGATGTGAGTCAAAAATGACAGAAAAATTTTATAGTCATAAATTATAGTCTTATAAGAAAGATATTGCCAGTCTCTGAGGTGAAGAATGAAGTAGGTAGACCAGATGGATGGTAAAAAAGGGACTTAGTTTTCCTTAGTGAATTCTTTTAGTAGTGATCAAAGTTAAGTGGATAAATTTGTCACTATAGGTACTTAGGAAAGTTCTAGAAATAAATGCATAATGGATATACTGTTGTTGGAGGCTGCTTATTAATATCATCATCCCAGAATCAAAAAAAAAAAACCACAGAAACTATATTAGTTAAATCACTGCTTGGACTATTAGCTTTTGCTTCTTATTGGCTAAGTCTTATATTAATTTAACCCAGTTCTATTAATCTGTATATAGCCCCGAGGTTGTAGCTTACTGGCTAAAATTCCCAGCATCTGTCTCTGGTGGCTCCATCGTGTCTCTCTGACTCTGGCTCCTTCTCTCAGCATTCAGTCCAGTTTTCCCTGCCTAAGTTCTGCCCTATCAACAGGCCAAGGCAGTTTCTTTATTCATTAACCAATAAAAGAAACACATAGACAGAATGACCTTCCACACCAATATACAGTTTTAAAATTGGTAGTGTACTGAGGTAGAGATTAGTGTTAATAACTAAAATTCATTCATTTAATAGTGAACAAAGCCCATCACATACCATATCGAGAAGGTGGAAGTAAGAGCAATGAGAAAAGTGGACAGAGAAGGTACTAGAGACTTTGGAGATTTTACAGAGAGCAGCTTCCAGGAGTGAGCTAAGACCTAGAGCAGAGAAAGAAATGGAGAGAATGAATCTTCAAAGTATGGTTTGTTTTGATAACACATGTACTCATGTGATTCTGTTAAGATTCATTCCTATGGCTAAATTGAGACATTGAGACAGCGTCTGATTGGAGTTGCTCGAGAAAGGATGGAGCTGTAGAAAGGGGAGATAACACAGCCAGAGGTCTTTTAACTTTAACAACCTTGTCCAAGCAGTATACAAGGCATTAGGACAATCATGAGTGGATCCCAGCTTCTACTCTCATGGAACTCATATTCTGAAATGGAAAATATATAAAATAGAAAAGTGGATATGTGTTTGTAAATTGAAACTGGGTTTTATGAAAAAGTGAGAAAACGAGGTGTTATAAAAAAAATCTGTTGTGAAGGAGTATAGATCCAACCTTTCTATGCTTTGAGAAAATAAGAGCCAGGGATGCCAAGGTAGACAACATGTGTCAAGATACTGCAGTGTAAAGGGGCTTAGGATGATGAAGAAGGTAGAGTGATTGATGTAGCAGGGAAGCACTTCCAGGTAAAGAAGGAAAATAAGCAAAGCAAAGAGTAAGGATTAAGTTAAGTTTTGATAGAATGGAAAGCTACTAGACAGTGCCATGTGCAGGAAAAGGCACACCTTTGTCATTCTGTTAAGAAAACTAACTACTATTTGACGTGCAAGAGCAGATGCAGGAAAACAAAATAAGTTGACCTCATACTGCCCAAGATTATAGTGAATTTCTCCAGGGTTGTACTAATTGAGGTAGACAATAGTGGATGGGTTTCGTATATATTCAGACGGTAGAATCATTCAAGCAGTTCTAAAGACATGAGCGATGAACTGAGGTAGGTATGAAAGACCAGTGCTTTAAAGAGTTCTGCTGAAGAGGTCACTAGAAATATGGGTTGATCACTGAAGGAGAATGTAAACTAAAGAGGAGTTGTTTCATTAAGATGCAAATTCAGAGCCGGGCAGTGATGGCGCACGCCTTTAATCCCAGCACTTGGGAGGGAGGCAGAGGCAGGTAGATCTCTGTGCGAAACCAGCCTGGTCTACAGAGCTAGTTCCAGGACAGGCTCCAAAGCTACAGAGAACCCCTGTCTCGAAAAAACAGACAAACAAAATGCAAATTCAGTTTCGTACAATAGTGTGGGTGGTGTGGTGCGAGCGAGAGAAAAGCAGTGATGAGGAAAAGAAACGGGGGAGTTGTTTGCCATGTAGGAGACAGAATCTGGTATGGAAATGGATTGGTTGGTGCTTGGCCTTTCTGAAAAGCCTGCATGGTTTCCCGAAACAGGTAAAATGTTAGGCCATGTATACGCTACAATGAAAAGGTGAGACAAACGGGATGGCAGGATTTCCAAATTCTTTTCATCTGATTTTGCTCTCCTGTGAAACAGAAAACACGGATATCTGATAAGACTGAGCAAACAGTGGGGTTGAAAGTTAGAAGACAGACAGACTTGAAAACTCTGGTGTGGTAGAAAAATCAATTGGCAAGGCAATTTTAGCTGTTCATTTGCGTGCTACCTGAAATTAGTAACTGCAAAGTTTAAACTGAGGGGATTATCTCCATCTACATTCCTTGACTCAGAAGCAGGTCTAAGGTAGGATAATGGTTGTATTTCATTTGGGTTTAGAATTTGCCAGGTAAGAGGGATGGATAGTAAAGGGATCAAGTGAGTAAAGGGTACATTGGAGAAGATCACATTGATGATAGACTGACTATATGGAGAGGTTCCAAGAGAAAAGGGAGAAAACTCCTAAAATATGAATGAAGGAATTTAGCAGGCCCAAGCATTATCAGAAGACAGTGGGTACATAACAGATAAAAGGGTGCTTAGTCTTGAGTTGATGGGTTGTCTTCTAGCGGGACTGGAAATGGAGACTGACTGAACAAGCAGTTACAGAATTGCTTAAGCTAAAATTGCTAAGAAACAAATAATTTAGAAGTGGTTTCTTTAAGTGTCTGTGGCATTCATGCACGAGGGTTGTTCCAGGGTACATTTGCCACAAATGGTACTGGTTCTGTAGGGACGTTTTTATACAACTACCTAATATACTTTGAATATATTTCATCCTGTTCCTATCAATTCCCTTTGTGCTCCTACACAGCTTTGCTAATACTTTCATGAGGAAGCTGTTTTGATAACCTATTTTTCTCTCAAATGTTACTTATAAATTAATTCTTCCACCTCAACTCTATTTCCAGCACCAAACAGTAGCACAGTCCACTCCTTCTTTGCTTCTACCCCAAAACAATGTCTATGGGTGAATGCTGATGCCTTACCAGTATTCTGCTAGAATAAGGCACTAGAGAGTGCTGGAATAGTTAGCGCGCTCCCATCTTTAAGAAATGCCTTTCAGCAGCAAAAATATTTTATACATTTATTTGAATACTTTCCACCCTAGGTCGTAAGTTCCATTCTCTTTTCCTTTGTATCTTGGGTTGCTCAGTCAGGACCTGGCATCCTGTTAGTCATGATAAATATCTGCTGAGCAAGGAATGGACTGGTAAGTCAGCTTCCCATAATTTACAGTCACTTCTGCATGGGCATGAGAACTGAGAGAATTCATTACTCAGGGGATGGAGAATCTTTGTTGTATTTAAATTATTGGTTTAGAGATATTGTGTTGCATTTCTCTAGATCTCAATATCCTTACCTAAATGTGAAAAAACAGTCTGAAGGGAATTTGTGCCAAGCAGTACCTCCTGGTGTAAAATTCAATCATTGTAAATTCTAAGTTATCTTGATACCGATTGGAGAACCCACACATTTCAATAACGTGAAATTCTGTCCTGGGTTAAAATGCACTGAACAGGGAAGACAATCCTACCATCTCATTTGCTGTCGTTGTAATTGCCAGGACTGGTAGCATTCATGAACAGGTTCTCAGACGTGTGGCAGTGCTTGACATAGCTGGCGAATCAGCTTCTTTTGGAAGCACATATGGAGCAACCTTATGCGGGCCTGCATCCTGCCAATAAGCACAACAGTTCTAGGTCATTCCTGTGCCAGTGACTTTGACACATTTTCTGTACATAGTACCACACTAAAAAGCTTCGAGACATTGGCTTATCTCATTGCTGGTCCATCAGCAAAGGGGAATGTAAGGCCCTGGGCCAAGGCTACGATGCATGATAAGGAGATAGTGTGTCAACTGGGATAGGTTTTCCATGATTCTAGCTAGGGATCATTGCTCATGTCAGAAGCGGTGTGCCAATTGCTCTTCTAAAGATCCTGGGTTGCCCAATGTTATTTGGGGAAATGCACTAATATGCAAAAATCAGGATATTTAGGAAAATTGCAAACTTTTTGGCTCGGAATAACTAAGCAGAGGGTGCATTTGATGTGTATTTAAATAACATCTCTTTTCTTCTTGTCTACTTTGGAACTGTATTATCAAAACTGGCCAGACAAGGCTTGTACAGCCCATCTACCAGTGAAAGAATAGGGTACTTTACTGAGGCCAGTTGTATTGGCTTTAGTGTGAAGAAGGTTCTAGAACAATAGTCTGTACTTTTCAATCCATTATACCTAACAGGATGTCTTACCCTCTGGTGAAAATACCTCCAATTGCATTTTTAGTTCAACAACAATTCTGCCATCAAAAATGATGATGAATATGATTATGATGATAATGATGGTGTTGATGGTAGTAATTTCAGAAAATCCAACTACTGAATTTTACTATTTTCATGAATATGACACTTTTAAAATAAAGAAATGAGAAAGAAGCATTCTATGTATATCATTATTTTTTTCTTCATAGTATTTTACATCTGGCTTAAAACCTGTATAGTAGGTTTGCTTGTTGCCTAAGACCACACTAAGAGTAAAGCTACTTCCTAAATGTGACATTGCAAATTTCTTCTCAACAGCAAATTATGAAAATGACCTCAATATTTTCACCTAATCTCTCCAGCAAATAACCTCAATAACAGAGGAAAAATTGTAAAATAAAAATAAAGCTTAAATAAGAAAACAGATCACAAGGAAAAAGCTCTGCATGATATAAGCGCAGTTGTGGCTGTCAGACTTTTCCTCTCAGCCCCTCTGGGTTTTGTTACTTAAAGAAATTCATCCATTTAAGACTAGAAATCATAAAATAGAGCTGCTTTAAATGGGTCACACTCTGAATTTTCTGCGTTGGGTAGACGTAATTTTGACTTTACTTCTTAAGAATGAAAACGGTATTATGTTCAAGTTGAGTTCTTTTGATTTAAAGGAGTAAGGGAATTGAAGCTAAATTATAAGTCTTGTGAATCTAAGGTACATTAATTACATGTAAAAGCTTCAGCTTTCTCTGTTAGAGAAAATTTCACTTCTATCCTACATAAAAACATTATAGAGAACTGAAATGTATTTGCTGATTGTTCATTTTCCTCATTTTCATATTCATCCATTTCCCCAAAGATGAAGGATTTGAAGTGCTATAAATTAGATCCATGTGGGTGTTCATTTGAGACAGATAGTGCAGGATACTTCCTTCGTGGGAAGATGGGAAGTATATGAATGTCACTGTCAGTTCCAATAAGAGAGGTGTTTACAATGTAGGTGAGGAACCACGCACATTCATCAAGCCATTCGGGTGGGAAATTAGCTTACAAATCTAACCTAAAGTTGTTAATTATTTGATTGCCTTGTCAGTTATGTCTGTACACTGAGGACCATTTCTTTGAGAACATTTATTGAAAATTAGTATAATCAAACTGATTACAAAATAATCCCTAATAATGGTTCAGATTTTATATTCAGTAATTTGGGGTTAAAGAGAAAATAATAAATGATAATAATAATAAAATTTGCCTTTTGGAAACCATCTTAAATCACAGTTTAAGAAAGCAACCTACTCAACATTAAAGAAATGTAAGTATATAACTACTGTGTTATAGTCTGAAGAAATGTACAAGCACCGGTAGAGTTCAGAGAGTGAATTTCAGAGGGTTGTGGTAAGCTCATAAGATGAAGGGAAGGGGAGGGGCGGGGAGGGGAGGGGAGGATAGAGGAGGGGAAGGAAGGGAAGGGAAGGAGAGAGAGAAAACTGGGGCAGGAGTAAAGTAAGGAAGGAACCGGAAGGAACTTGATGGTAAAAAGCTAAGGCTTAAGCCGCGCCGATAGTGGATACAAGATCTACAGAGTCATCCCAGTGGTTTGAAGGACAAACTGTACCATATTGTATCAGGTTCACAGGGAGGGGTCCAGCCATGCAGTGTCCCTGATGCTTTCAGGACTTTGGCGCAGGGCTAGGACTCATTTAAATTTTAATAATACATTTTAGTTAAAATATACTTGCACCATTTACTGTGGTTACTCTACCAAACCCCTCCTATGTGCACGCCCTCTAATTCTGCCCACTGGCTCCTCACTCCCAAATTGATACGTCCTTTTCCTTTGAAAAAGCTACATACGTATGCACAGAAATGTACATCCCAACCTGCTGTGTCTTTTTTTCCCCAAAGGAATATTTTATACTCACAATTACTAAACACTATGCTTAAAAGTATGCAGCCTTTCATGTACACACAATAGTTTTAGATAAGAAATCTTACATGACCCTGTGCAAAGACCCTGTGCAAAATATTATGTATTCAGTCGTTCCATCGTGTTCCCAGTTATTATTATTATTGTGTGTGTGTGTGTGTGTGTGTGTGTCTTTGTTGCCTGTATGTATATGGTTTCAAGGTTTACTACTTCTCACTGGTGTTGGGTAGCACCATTCCTAGGGAGACATGAAAAATGTTTACTCACCCAAGATAGGGAACTAATAATAGGCCCAAGTCAGGATACCACCAATGTGGTAACCCAAGGAGTGGTATTGGGGTTACTTACGGGGTGAGGGTTATTATATAAAGGAAGAGAAATGTCTCAAAGACAGTGACATCACCAAAGCTCATGAAAGCTGAAAATCTGGAGCGCACCACACAGCCTGCAGGTTTCCCAGCAGGTTTCCTTGCTCGTTTCCCACTGGCTCAATTGGTCGGAGCCTCTTCTAAGCAGCTGGACTGCCTTTTGTTTTTTTTCTAGTGATTTCAACGGGTTTCTGTCTCTTTCAGGCCGCCCCGCCCGTCACGCCTTCCCTCCAATTGCTTGCCTCCTCTCTGTTTCTTCCGGTTCCTTAGGCTGAGACACTTCCAAGCAGCTTGGGTGCCAGGGAGGGGCGGTCCTTAGAGCTGATACACTGTTGGGAGAAGCAGGGGAGGTGAATGGTTTTATTTGAGACAAGAACCTGCAACAGCACCTGGGACTGAAAAGGCGCAGCTCATGTTCTAGCCTATAGATCCTACAGAATCGGAGAAAGCATGTCATAAAAGAGCAGATCATGGTCAGGACAAAGAACAACACACGGGGAACTGAGACTACAATAATCCCGCTTTAAAATGGACAAAGTCTAACAACATGGATGTTCTAGGTTTGGGCTTATATAAATTTCGTACTAGAATATGTGAAAATATCAGTGATTGTTTTGATACTGGCTGACAAACCACCATTTCCACCAAAGAATTTTCCTATAAACAGCCTTATCATTTAAAAACAAACCATTGCTGTATTAATAGTTTTACAGTAGATCTTTCTTTAACTACACAACAATTTAAAGTTAATTTTAACCTAAACTACCAGAACAGCTTAAAATACACTAAAAATTGAAACTGCTTTGGAATGTAGATATACTTAAGATTTATGTGTATTAATGCTGCTCTTGCAATATCATACCTAAATCAATTTATTTTATGCTTACTGTATTCTAGCGTAGTGTTTTTGACATTAAATCTGGCCTACTACCAATATATACATATTACAAAAAGTTACATCATAAAGTCAATAGAAATAAGCCAACAGAAAGGTGAATGTCCCTATCATGATTATCATTGCCTGAATGTGCTGTGTTCAGTTTATTTTAATCCAGGCTTCACACATTGCTAAACTGCTACAGAGGTAGTGAAGCAAAATTAGAAAGATTGCTAATATTATAATTAGATTACTTTTAAAGAGACGATATCAAAGTTATTGAAAATAGTGGCATTGGGCCCTGTGGTAGAAGCACTTACTGCTCTTCTAGAGGGCCAGAGTTCACTTTTCAGGATCCATATTGGGCCTTTCACAACCCCTTGTAATTCCAGCTCAAGGAGATCGGATTCCTTCTTTAGGCATCTGTAGGCACCTAATCACAATGGGGCATATTCTCACACAAGCACCGACATAGGTATAAATTATATGTATTTGACATTTTAAAGTTTATTTGATTTTTCTATAAACGGGTGACATTTTTCATGTATTGATATTTTTTCAAAGAAACACTTGACTTAAATAAACTTTGTTAGAGATTGCTTACCAATGTGTTTCACAAAACTCTTTGGCACCAGTGGGTAGATACTAGCTCTGAGAGGCGGTTCAGACAATAAGGTACTGTGTTCCAATGAGTGCGTTGTGATAGAAGTTCGTCCCTCATTGGGAGAAATCGACCACTAAATGAGTGACTTTGGAAGGTGTATCTTTCTCTAGTTGTCTGTCTGTCTGTGTGTGTCTGTTTCTGCTTCTTTTACCTCCTGACTTGAAAACCCACTTCATCTATTCTTTTTCCCTCACCACGGTCCAGGAACAATGAAGTGATTTATCAAAGACTGAAACTTTTGTTACTGATCCAAAATAAACCTCCTCCTTTTAATGTTTCCATGAAGTATTTTGTAATAGTTGCAACTTCAAAGTTTTCTGCATTCTTATGACTTCCAGATATAAATCCGTATCTTATGTCTGTCTCCAGATACTATTCTTTATCCAAAAGCCCTCATACTGGTTTTTATAAAACTCTCAAATTGCCAAATCTTTCTTTCTCTCTCTCTCTCTCTC
>LOEQ01003006.1:382851-397180 GCA_001685075.1 Bramus lutescens | reverse complement strand
AAAGAAAGAAAGAAAGAAAGAAAGAAAGAAAGAAAGAAAGAAAGAAAGACTTACTGAATCTGAAACAGAGACACATGTTTCCAAAAGATGCAAAAAGAACACAGTGGGCTATGTATCCTCTCTACTTCTTGGTAAGAACGTAGTCAAAGCCTTCTTTCATAGTCACATAGCAGAATTGAGTTCTAAACCATACATTCATGAAATGACCTTTCCTGGCTTGGTTTTCCTCTTGAAATATTTGTGAATAGCAGCTCTCCATGAAGAAATGTTTCTCAGCCATTCTAAGGCTATTCTATTTTCTTCCCTATTACAGTCTGCTGTTCTACAGCAACATTTAGACATTAAATCATATTCAAATTATATTCATTTTATCAGAAGCTGCTCTTAAGTAGTGGTTCTCATTTTGTAACATCTTTCCTGTCTTATCCATAGCGGAGATGCTGAGATGCACAGCCATTGTTATTCTTTATCTGTCCCCATTTTCAACGGCTCCACTGTGAGCACTGAAATTGGAATAACTGCATTCCCCCTATAGTGTCCTGACTTAGAAGTTATTCTGCATCCATTCATTTATCTCTTACTCAAGTTTCATACAATAAGGATCAATGCATTTAGCTTATAAGTCTTAATAAACCATAGGCAGAATCATGTGCTAATTATTATAGTACATGATCGAATACAAAGATCAATTACCAACATCATTTACATTGAAGTTTTTCATGGTTAATAGGCAGAGAAAGATTTTTAAAATGCAAAGAACATGTCTGGGGATTTGGTCCCAGACATGAAGCAGTTTTTGTGAAAGCATGAGGGGCTTGAATTTAATTCCCAGGGCTCGTGTAAAAGCCAGCCATGCTTACCTGTAGTGCAGGTAATGGAAAAGCGAGGCCAGAAGGAACCCAAGGTTTTTCTGGACAGACAGACTAACTGAATGTATGAGCTCCGTGTTCAGTGGAGACCACATCTCCAATACCGAGGTGGGCAGCAAGGAAAGAAGACATTTGCCTTTGGCTTCTGCTTCCATACATGTGTACAGACACACACAGACACACACACACAAGATGGGAAAAGTACTGTGGGTATGTTTCAAATTCCTGCATAGGATAGGAAATGAAATAGGAGCTTAGTGTTTAGAAAATAAGATATTTCATATTTTTATTTCAAATGTTACCTGTAACATATCTTTCATTTGGAAAGTGGGGGAAGCATGAAGAAACTGATGGATTCTGATAATGTGGGAAGAGACATGTGGGAAAAAAGAAAGTCTTTCCCTTATTTATTCCTCAAAGTCACTTCATCAGACAAACCACATCAGAATGAGAAGGGACTGCTACTACTAATTATAGTAAATAATAGAATTGCACAAGCATCACACAGAAGTACTTACCTTTGCATTGGGATCTCGGGAAAGACAAGAATATATATTAAAAATGAGATCTGTCTGACTGTAAAAGTTTTTCAATTGTCCTCTACTGTTTTTGAAAATTTAGAAAAAAATTATGAGCCACACTCCTGCTTTATACTGCTTTTATTGCTGTATTGTATTCAGTAAGTTTTTTTTTCATAAGAAATATATAAAACCTAAAAATTATGTAGTCTAAATTCCAAATAATGTCGATTAAATATAACTAAATGTATATGCAGTGCACATATTAAATGGCAAATGTACAATGTCTATGAAGAATGTTCATGCTTAGAATTTTCAAAGCCGAACTATCAAATAATTTTTAAAGGTAATAACAACAGGTGATTGTTTCAGGTGTAAAACACATATCCACACATCACAAGCTGATTCTCTAATTACACAACTTAGAATTCAATAAGCAAATAATAACAAATTACCTATGATCAAATGCTATGTTATTTTCTTTGTCAATACTTCAAACAAGAACAGATTTCATTGTCTTTGTGCTCAACGGTACTATGGAATTCAGGTTTGATGACTGTATATATGAGTTAATAATTCAACCATAATACAGTGTATATTTGTTGAATTTTAGAACAGAAACTTTTACTACTCAATCTAAATGTTTATATATTAATAAAATGCATTAAAATATTCAGCAATAACATTTGTTTAGAATTTTAAAATAAATTTTTGTAATAATTATACTCAAGCAACCATCAAGTAGAACAATCAAAGTTTACATAAATAAAATAATACCTGCTGTTTGATAGTGTGACCCTTATGGAGGGTGGGTCTCAAGATCATTGAAAGCTATTCTAGCTTGGAGAATCCACGATGGCCTCAGCTTTCTTAACAGCAATGACTTTGTTGAGTCATCTTAGAACAGTGGTATTCAGGGAGCAGAGAAAGCCCTGGATAAGTGAAGGTGTGTATTCGTTACATTAAGTAAAGCCACAGCAACGATCAAGGCCGTTAGAACTTCGCAAAGCCCTTCTCTATACAGATCAGGTTTTGGACTGGCAAAGACTTCTTCATCTAGTCCTACTACAAATTTACAATTAACAGTTTTAAATTGTAATTTCCAATTACAATTACAAATGATTGATTGGTATGGATAAAAGTCAGCAACTCCAGGCTCCTCCTCCTCGATGTTTATATTCTGAAATTGCTCATCTACAGGGATCTCTTTCAGAGGCCAGCTAACTCTTTCTCCTTTGCTATTCCTAATAAACAAGGTGATTTTCAGGGCTATAGCATAGTTGCTGAAGCCACATCAGAGGGCCACTGCCCATCTGACCTTGGCTTTTCTTTGCGTGTATCTGTATGCCTGTCCTTTCCCTTGCTACTCCAAGGAAGGTTCTACACACAAGCCACCACTGGACTCTTGTATGGTTATTTTATTCCAATTTGACATAAGGAGGATTCATTTGGAAAGAAGAATTCTTAAATGAGAAATGTCTCCACAAGATTGGCATGCAGACACACATGCTTGCCATTTCTTGGATTAATGTTGATATGAAGGGGAAAATTCTCTATGGGTGCTGCCACATCTGGGCAGGTACTCCTGAGCTGGCTTTGAAAACAGGATGAGCACCAGGCGGAGGAGGCACATACCTTTAATTCCAGCACTTGGGAGGCCGACACAGGCAGATCTCAATGAGTTCGAGGCCAGCCTGGTCTACAAGAGCTAGTTCCAGGACAGCCAGGACTGTTACACAGAGAAACCCTGTCTCAAAAACAACAACAACAACAAAAAGATAAAAGAAAATAGTGAGTGAACAAGCTAGTAAGCAGAGTTCCTCCGTGGGTTTTTCTTCAATTCCTGTCTCCAGGTTTCTGCCCTGTCTTCCCTGCCCTGACTTCATTCAATGATGGACTGATGTGGAAGTGAAATAGACCTGTTTCTCTCCAAGCAAGTTGCTTTCCCACAGCCATTGAAAACCAGCTAAGATGAAGAGTAAACCAAATGTCTTTCCTGACTTCCTAAAATGCTCAGCATATATTTCTCATACTTTATGTATGTTCATTAAACCAATGAAAAAATTAAATGTGCAGTAAATAACAATGTATCTTAAGCATACCCATTGAACATTTATGTTAAACATGAACATACACAATTTCAGGAAATAGGTTTCCAAGAACTGATTATTGAAAATCAAACAATAGGAAATAAGCGATAAGTATTTAGATGATTAATTATCTTCACAATTTTTAGTTCCAAATGTGAGGATCAGTCCTAAAGCATATTCAAGGAAAAGCTGTCCATTCTACACTCTTAAGAGGTATGCACCAGGAAAAAAAGAATTTAATTCAAAGTAAGTAATACAGTCAATTTTAAGGACTTAAGTTTATAAGTGCTTGAAATACATGGCTGCTGCCACCAACAAAACTAAATACTATATACAAAAATTCGATAAACTTGATCAGAGAAAACAAGGATGGCTAATTTATGGAGAACTAGTTAAAACTAATAGAATATGTATATGATATATACACACATATATACATACATATATGTATATATAATATCTCACTAAGGGGAGCACAATTATCCCACAAGAGAGTAATTATCCACAGCCTTTCTGTTAAATACTGTGCATTCTAACAGAGGGGTTTCAGTTTTCAGTTACTTGTATCTTGGGTGTCAAACTATCATCAGGCATCATAATACATGACACTTGCTAAGGGTTTGTGGGCAGGATGGCTATCAAGCATGGGTAGGAAAGCTGTCCTCACCTAGCAGTCAGGCTGCCCTCTCTCTTTCTCCAACAATCAGCAAGCGATTTATCAAAATATCATTTTTAAAAGCATCCAGAACTCTCTGGGAGTTTTGATCAATTTTCTTTATTTCAGGAAAACTGAGCGATGCTGAGCACCCCCTGATGGATACCCACTTAGCGTCTGTTCTTCAAACGTGCTCAGCTGGGAGCTGACGAAACAGGTTTGGCACAAATGCAGACACTTCCAGCTGTGGACAGAGAGAATGAGGGCAAACGCATCTTTGTGAGAAGTGAGATCTGTCAACCGGGCTTAATACTTATTCCTTTCTGAAGGTCAAGGGGTTCCCAGTAGTAAGACTACACTCACTGCCCATCAGTGCTTTGCTTTTTTGGGCTTCTCAATGAGTCACAGTAGACATCAGTAGTCAGTGGACATGTATTTATAAGTCCTTGAAATGCTAAAGGCTGAAAAATTACATCTAATTCCTAAGCCTTTGTTCTGATTACTGTTTCGTTTCATATATGAACTTGCCTTTCATTGTGTGGCGTTCAGTCTACTCTTCCTAAGAGAAAATGTTTTAGAATCTTTACAAGTCTACAAGGAAATTTTGAAAAAAAAATTGCCTTCTTAGATTTTGGGGATTTGTGGGTTTTTCAGTACTTAGTGCCGTATAGGGCAAGGTGAAATTCTTGTGGTAAGTAGTGGAATCTCAGTAAACCATTTGATAACTTTAATTTCACACTTAGTACCTGTTACATGGTTATTTTCTGCCAACTGAGAGAAAAAAAGAAAAGCAGGTGTTTCACTTTCCAGGTGTTTAGAGTCAAAGGTGTCTAAACTTCTAAGAAAAGTTCTTGAGTAAACTATGTTTCTATGTTGTGGATAATCCTTTCCACAATAACAGATCCTTGCTTACTTGGTGAAAACTACAGGAAAGTACCTGGTCTTCTGCCTACTTATGAATTTCTTAAAATAACTTCGTCCAAAATTTCTGGATATCTTCTATTTCTTTCCATAAATTTAATGTTATTATCAAGAAAATCCATACATTAGGAAAAATTCTAGAATAGTCTTTTAACATATAATACACACACACACATATATTCAAGACAGTAGTTTTTGGAACCTGTCCTGGAATTATTTTTGTAGTCCATACTGGCGTTAAACTCACAGAGATCTACCTGCCTCTGCCTCCCAAATGCTAAGATTAAGGGTGTGTGCCACCACCTCCACCTTTTTAATATAATGTTTAATTAAAATTTTTCATACAATATATTTGGCTCATGTTTCCCCTCCCCCAATTCCATTTAAAACTAGTGAAAAGATGACAAAGTCCAACATCCCTTTATGATAAAAGTCTTGGAGAGATTCAAAATTCTAACACAATTCAATGAAGGGATTGGTAGACCAACCCTGTCATATAACCTTCGACCTACAATCCTACCTATGGGATATGCTGGGATAGGGTGGCATAGAGATTGTGGGATTGGCCAACCAATGACTGATCAGCCTCAGACACATGCCATGAGAGTGATCCCACCTCCAACACTGCCTGGAGTACCAGGACCCAGAGGCTGCATGGACCAGAGGCTAAGAGAGAATTGAACACAGCTGAACAAAAATAGTCAATGTAATGATGTCGAAAATGTTTTGTTATGTTGATAGATCATTGCCTAGTCCAGTTGTCTTCAGAGAGGTTTCATCCAGCCTTATGGAAACAGACTCAGAGATCCCCAACTAAACCTTAGGTGTACCTCAGGAAATCCTGTGGGGGGGGGGGAGGAAGATTTGTAGGAGACAGAAGCATCAATATGCAAGAAAAAAATCACAGAATCAACTAAGCTGGACTCATAGGGACTCACAGAGACTAAACTGACAACCAGAGAACGTGCATAGGACGAACCTAAGCCCTCTGCATCTACATCTCAGCTGTGTAGCTTGATCTTGAGGGACTCTTGACAGCAGGATCGGGTGCTGTCTCTGACCCTTTTGCCAGGTTTTTGGACCCTACTCCTCATACTGGGCTGCCTTGCCCAGCCTTCAAGTTGATACGCCATGTTTAGTTGGTATCCATGGAAGGCCTGCCCTTCTCTGATTGGAAACAGAGGAGGAGAGGATGTGGTGGAGACAGAGGGGAGGTGGGGGTGAGGGACTGGAAGGAGAGCATGGAGGGAAACAGTGGCTAGTTGTAAAAGCAAACAAATACACAAATATATTCAAAGAACAAGAAAATAAAGAACATTCATTTTGGGGTTGTTTTGTTTTGTTTAAATAGTGAAAAGGAGTAACAGAGGGTATTAAATGACTAAACAGAAGAACCAAAACCTTACATGCTCTACGAGAGAGAGAGAGAGAGAGAGAGAGAGAGAGAGAGAGAATAAACAGTAGGCTTTGAGGTGAGAGCGTGAGGAAACGCCGAAAATCAACAAGAGAAAAGTCAGAAGCCTTTTAAAAATCAGAAAACTGGTTTAACGGTGCAGTAAGAGGGAATAAATATATTAGCTCCTAGCTCTCGGCTCCATAAGGAGTTAGGTTGAAATCATCTCTCTGCAAGGATGAGGGAGAAAAAAAATCTCAGCAAACTATAACTAGTACTTCTAGCCAGTGGAAAAATTCACAACCCTTACACGCTTAAAGCGTAGATGTTCAAGTAATGCGATATCTGCTTAGTAGCTTAGCTTTATAAGGGGATCTGACATCTCCTAGAAACCTCCAGGGGTGCTGACCCAGAAGTCGTGGTGAAAAGGGATCTAGAATAACATACCTTTTGAAAGCAGAGGATCAAATACTGGCTTCGACTTGCTGCATGCATACCCATAGGCACGTTACTTATCAGCCCTTGATATAAAGTAATTTTTCTGTAAAATGGGAATATAAACCAGTTTCCCTTAAGGTTATTCTCACTAATCCCCCATACTCTGTATGTGTGTGATATTGTATTTGTGCGCATGAGTGTAGATATTTGTATCTACACTGATATGGAGATACAAATCACATATATTTGTCACTTATAGAGGCCAATGACAAATATTAGGTATCTCCCACTATTCCTCTAATTGGAGGTCACCGATTGGCTAGATTAGCTGCCAGCAAAGATCTTGTGTCCTCCTGTGTCCAACTTTCAGTTTGGGCACTAGAGGTATGCACACCCGCAGTCAATCCACTTTTCCCAGAATATGTGTCTAGGGATCTGAGCTCAGTTCCCCAGGCTTGCCCCTTTATCCACTGCACCTTCTCCCGAGCATTTCCTGGTGTTATTATTAAAACTAAATGAGCATATTCATGTAGAACTTAATTAACAGGATAGCTTAACATTAGAACTCGTAATGAGTCTTCATTTTTAACCAGAAAATAATCATCAACAGGCACAGATAAAATAGAAGAATCCATGTAGTAAAAACACTAAAAAAAATTAAAGGCTTGCTCATTCGTGTTTATAGTTTGGTATGGGAGGACATTTGAGTAAAAAGGCAGCAAGAATAATGTGAAATTCCAAGATAGAACCAAATGGATGATAATCTAAGCCAATCTGAGGATGAGATCTCAAGTAATCAATCCCACACTGTCACACTTTGTTGTGTGAAGTCTTCCAAGGAGACTCTTTACCATGCTCAAAGTGAAGAAAAGTGTGAAAGAGGAGGAAAGAATGTGCTGTTATGGAGTATTGTTTAAGTAGAATTGGGAAGAGAGAAAAGGCACAATTAAAGGTGATATATAAATCCATAGGTAGAGTTGGATATTTATATCTGATAGATGTTTATAGATGTGATATATGTATAGAGATAGAATAAGCCTAGACATAAAGTGAGAATAAGCAGATGATATAAATAGAGATAGATATAGATATCCATTAAGAAAGACAGAACTCAAAAAGTTTGCAATACGTGTTTGGGGAAAGTACAAGTGGATTCAATAAATTTTAAACTATTTCTCAAATAATGCAAGATTTGATGATCCTTAATTGGAAAGATTGACTGCAATTGACAACATGGGAATGAAATTGTGTGGGAGGCAGGCATAAAGAGAAAGTGTATGCTGGAAAGTAGAATTTGAGGAGGCTGTACCATTAACAAATTTATCGAGAGAGAAAGAGAGAGAGGAGAGACACCAGGAGAGAATTTCACGCAGAATAATCTAATGTCATCTGAATCTTGCACACTGCTCAAAACTCTGTGTGGATAGAGGTTACTGAGTATGGCTGGTGTGTTTAGAAAAGTGCCAATGAATGAGGAAGCAGGGATTTGAAAGAAAGGCTCCTTCCATTGGAACACTGGGACTCTTCCTCCCTTACTAATACTATGATCTTGGAATATTAACTGAATCTCCTTCTTGTAAGTTCAGAGTAAGCCTTCTTAATTTACAGAATTGCTTGGGAATTCATAAGTAACACAGCAGAGCAACCATAATACAGTCGTTAAATAAACATTATTTATTTATTCATATTACTTTCAATGAAATTTACTGAAGTTATTATCACTGGAATCAAATGTTAGTTTGAACACATGATTGACATTTTTCCCTTCTCACTTTACTGTATAGTCTGACCTTTGTATGTTAATAATTATTCTTTCATTCGAATATGTATCTATTATTTAATATTATTACATCGCCAAACATACACACTATGATAAAGAAGAGATAGATGAAACATGGTATTGACATTGCTCGAGAAGAAAAATAATTGTATATAAAGTTCCAAACCACCACAAAATAGATTCCATGTTGTCAACAATAAAGAAAGCCAGCCCTTAACTTCTGGGCTCTGAGTCAGCACTGAAAGTCAGGTCTTACGCCAGTGAATAAGAAGAGTTTCACAGAACCTTCACAACAGACACGTCTAAGCCATCTTGGTGTTCTTTCAGACACATCGGCTACAGGATCCAAAGGAAAACTCTGTTCTATGATGACGCTGATGCTATTGCTGACAAATGACACATTTGGAAAAAGCATATTTCAAGCTAAAAGCTATTGCTTCTGTTTTTTTTAATACAAAGAGATAATTATTTTTGAATCAAAATTATTAAATACCTACTATTTGTATCTAAACTAGCAAGTTTTCTAAACTACCCAAATACTTACTTGCAAGTAATTATTTAGCTTGATGTAAATAAACAAATCATTAATTATCATGTCCCTGATACCTGCAATACTTCACCTACTTATCAATATATTTTTTAGGAAAATCATTCCACTATGTCTATGACTATCATAAATGTTGAACATAGGCTGTTTTTGCCTGAATCTGTACATAGCATTTAATTCAGCATATTAAATATCTTAAAATCATTGACCTACCAATGTGTTTTCATATGTACCCAAATATTCAAAATTAATCAAGTCTCTAAAGTAGCATGTTCTGTGACATGACATAATATGTCTGCCAGGACCAATCAGGGAAAACATCCTTGTGAGGCAGGCAGTACAAAGATGATAGGGCGTTAAACATTATTGAGCAAAGGGGGATAAACATGTCCATGCTCGACCTGCCTTTTCTTTGAAGGACCTAAAGCTGACAGATAGGAAAATCCAGTGTTCATTAAAGACAGTTATTTGAATTTAAAATTGACTCTCTTAAATTGCTAAATTTCAGATAAAATTTAGTGGCATGTACTCACATCAACGACTTTAACGGCAAAAACAGCCTTTCTGTAATCTCTTTCATCCTAGCTATTTCTAAGCTTCTGCAACTTTGGGATGCTCAATCCACTCATTAGTTCCAATCCTCCGCACATGTACCTTCCAAGGAGTTCATATCATCCCATGTACGGAATGCCATTTGTTTCTTGTGTGTGAGTTTCTTCCACCACACCAAGAGCCACTAAGCTCATTAAGCAAATAATTACTGAGTAGTCATGAGCTATCTAGCTTCACCTAGAGTGTTCAAAATACACCCTAAAGTTTAGAACTGTTGATATTATCATCACAAAGAGATCTTGACATAAAATTAAAATACATGACTACAATTGTCATCTTTTCTGGTCTTCCTTGATTGCTGTCTTTAAAATCATTCCTTCAATTACAATTCTTTCAAGAAACAATTATCTTTATATTAATTGAAAGAAGCCAGACATAAAGAACATTATATAGAAAGTGACTTTGGAAAATTAAAGAAAGGAACATTATATTTGATATTGGAAACTCAACAATAGCTATAAAAAAATATAGCTGAGATGGAGACATAAAAATCAAATATTTGAAGAATTCAAATAATACTCAATATCTCAATATGTGTGGAAATGTCATTGATAAATTTATTGTAAAGTTGTTGTGTTTTAGAGGTATAATGTAGTATACTTCATTTTGTATTATTCTATTTTTTCAAATGAACATAAAACGTGTTCAGATTTCTCAGCTTCAATAGGTTGCATATTTAGACTTTTGCCACTGAGTACATGGTGGACCTGCATTCTGCAACTGAGCAGCATCTCCAACCTTTCATGTGAACTTTCTTTATGCCTAATCTCAAAACATTTCTTTTATGAGATGAAGTTATAAAATCATTTTAGTGTCTCAGTTACAGGCACACACCTGTTATAGGGAAGAATTCTGCTATTCATATATTCCTTTTCAATGATAAAACTCATAGGTTAATTATACAGATTAATGGGTTTTATGATGACACCCTCTAGACAAGCATCATAATTTGATCATATTTACTTGTCCATAATCTAACTATCGTTCCAGTTAGACCTTCTCATATGTCTCCCTTCCTTTCTCCAATGGCTCTTTTTCATACTTCCATTTTTAGATTGCAAATACAACAAAGCATGTGCTAAATGTCTTTCAGGGCCTAGCTCATTTCACTTGCCATGGTGATTTTCAGAATCAAGAATTTTCAGAATAACAGCATGCCTCTAAAATTCAGTCCAACTATTAGATACTGTGAATTTAATCTTGGCATGTAGCAAAAATTTGGGCTTCCTAAATATACCCTTCAATGCTAATATGAAGTATGAGAAAGGCACTTGGCAAAGCTTGTCTTGACTGCTGCTTCTCTGGATTCCTTAGGTAGGAGGGAGGCGGTGCTCATTCAGAGCTAATTACTCCTAAGTGCTGAAATGATAATTTGGGGCACTTTATGCAAATCTTTGAGAACCTCTTTTTCTAGTATAGTTGGTAGGAAGGCATACCGCACCCCACCCCCAAGCCCTGTGGCTTGCTGAGAGCTGCTTCCTTCAATCTGTTTTAGGTGTCCTTCCCAAGGTCAAGTAGATTTCTGTCAAATTAATCAATCACTACTGAGTCAAATACTCATGGGAAATCAATGGCATATATCAAAACAGCTCTCCAATCTAATGTTCTCTTGTCCTGTGAGCTCTAGCTACCTTCTCCCCAACTCAGTTTATCTCTCAATTCAAGAATTCTGATGGTTTTCACTTATGACAGACTCACTTCACCAAGACAAAGCATAGAAAATGCCTCACACCTGTAATTTGAGTCAATTTCAGACTGCTTTGATATCTTCTTTTCTTCAAGATCACTATTCTTTTGGTCCATTTATAGTCAATTGGTTTTGCTTCTTTGTTGCTTCTGTCTTTTGAGACAGGGACTCAAGTATCCCAAGCTTTCCTGGAACTCATTGTTAAGTCAAAGATGACCTTAAAATATTGGTTCTCATGTTTATACTTTGTGAGTGCTGAAATTTCAGGTCTGTGCCATGATGTCTAATTTGTATGGTTCTGGAGATTGAACCTGAGACTTTCTACAGGTTCAGGAAACCTTCTTCCAGCTGAACTATATCCCAAGACTGTCAATATTTTATTCTCCTATTGTTTGCTTGCTCCATGTGTAATAGTGAAATGAATCAATCACCCCTAGTAATTCCTTTTAAGTGGTAAATACAAAATGGTTTAAATAGACATTTTTTAAACCATGAACATTTCAACTGGGTCTGCATTAATCCAGATAAAAAGACCCAATTTCCCTTTGAAATATTAGACTAAGGTTTATGCTTTCTTGAGTTCTGTGAAGAATGTTGATATCATGATAATATTGCATTATAAGCACCCTTTAATGTTTAGGGCTTTTTTCTTCAAATAAGCTCAGCTGTTGAAAGGCATGCTGTTTGGAACCTTTGATTGACAGCTGTCAGACCTTCCCCAGATTTCAGCTTATTTAGGAACTGTCAACCAAACACCCCGATGATTGGTGTTACTGTCAATTTAGTATCTTGTCTGCTTTCAGTACTTCATTGTTTCTCTTAGGAAACATCACTTCACCTATAAGAATTACCATAATCATGATGGTGGCTAAAGTCACAACCTCTGCTCCTAGAGACCTAGATGACCTTTCCCATTTTACAGTATTCTTGCTTAGAAATTGGTGACACAGAAAAATACTTAGCATCTTTTTCTTTTTGTGGTTCAAAAGTTTCTTCTACAAATTTGAAATTTGGTGGGAGTTCAAACAGACAGCAATCATACAGCAGGAAAAAATCACCATTCAAAAGCATCAATTACTAAGTACTTCATTTACAATCAATATTTGACTATCTGTCACCTATTGATATTTTTCTTATATCTACTCTCCTTTAAGAACAGTGTTCATAAAAGATTCCAATACTGTGCATGTTTGGAACTCAGGGTGGGTGTGTGCAAAGAGGTGTGTTTTCTCATGAAAAATCCAATCATCTGTGAAGACTGCTCACAAGATTAATCATTTGGTACATGGTGTTTTTATTTTAACAAAAAAGCAAAACTGAAAATTTACCTTGAATGAGATAATCTCTGGGGGCCACATAAAGGTAAAAGAAAAAATAACTTTCCTAAGTTATTGTCTGACCTCCACACACACGCCCTGACACATGCACATAAAAAACAAAGTAACAAGAATTTATAGATATCAAAGATTTAATGCTATGTTCTAATTTCACACTTAGTGAAACCCAGCTTGTTTTTTATTTGTTTCTTTTGAGACAGGGTTTCTCTGTCCCTGGCTGGCCTAGAACTCACTCCCTAGACCAGGGTGACCTTGTACTCAAAATGCAGCTGCCTCTGCTTCCTGAGTGCTGGGGTTAAAGGCATCCTTCACCACTGCCAAGCTGAAACCCAGCTTTTCAATTTCAGCTTTGACTGTCTTTTCCCACTGACTGCAGAAATAATTTTTAATTTTTGGATTAAAAATTTCATTTACTTGAGTACTTGTGAAACATAGCACAAACAATATTGGAGGTTATCCATGCATCCAAGTCAGCCTAAAATTATGACTAGCTGATAAATTATTCTCTTAGATTCAGAAATGCTAATATGTCGAATGCATCAGCAAACAATACAATAAAGATGATTATGAATGTTGTTTCTTCACTTTGACGTAAAAGAATAAAAATTCTCTATTTTTGAAGACACATTCTCTTTAATGGTCAACTAATGAATCTCTATAATCACCTTCTTTCTTAAAAATAAGTTGTCTCACCTCAGGGTGGCAGGGGCAAGAATTCCTACAGTCTTACAGGTTTCTAGAAGTAGAGCTTTTCTCCTCAAAGAGGTGATCATTCAGCACACAATAAAAATCAAAAGGAGGAGAAGTACATATAAGTAAGAACCTGAGCATGGACTCTACCCAAGGAATCAAATGCAGAAACAATGAGACATAGAAAATATATTCATTTACTCACATCCTTAATTTTCCATATTTTGAAAGCCTTTCTCATACTAGATAGAATACAATTATAACAGATATTAGTCATGATCTCATGAAAAGTCAAATTTTTGACTTGTGGTTTAAATATAACATGTGTGAAGATTTGGAGGTATTTTTGGTAGCATGTACCATGTCTCATAAGTGAGAAAGAACATAAATGAGAAACAGACAGTAGTGCACCAGGCTTGGAGTTTAATACAAAAGACAGAACAGGGGAGAATTTCATTAGTCAAGAATTTCTCTAGTACAAAACCAAGACAGTTCTCACATCAATTAACACAATCAAGACACTCCCTCACAGGATTGCTCGCTGGGGTGCTAGTCTCTAATTGATTCTAGAGTCTACCAAGTTGACAGCACTAAACATCTCACAGCCTAAGGCACAAATACTTCTCTCCCGAGGGGACTGATCCGCCATACACATCCATCCCCTTGCCTCACATGCATGAAGTACTCTTTTCAGTCATCAGCCCATTTTTCTCTGCCGTGTGTTCTAAACAGAAAATTTATTCACTGCCTGCTAATATATATATATATTTCTTTTTCTACTAATATATATAT
>LOEQ01003006.1:356014-382840 GCA_001685075.1 Bramus lutescens | reverse complement strand
ATTAATATATAATGTGGCTAATCCAGCAAGAGAGTAGGTTTTACACAGAAATATATTGATATCGCATGATCTCAAAAAGATCTGAAAACCACCCAACAAGGAACTGCAAAGACAGGAGAAAATTTAGAGTGACTCTGAAGATACATAATTTAATGCCTGGCTCATTAGTGATTGGAATGCAGGTTTTTAAACCAAAAATCTTTTCTAAATCCTATCCACTAATCTATTAATAATATTGAGTTGGTCTTACCTTCTTATAATGCCTCTATGCATAATTGTAATGAGTTTCAATTTAGATCACTTAAGACAAGCATGTGGTATTTTACCCAGCTTATTCAAATAGTCAGCAACCAGTTTTTAAGTCTCATCATCAACATAAACAATAAGCCCCTAAGCACCTGCTCACTTTTTATAGAAACCAGGCTTAATCTTTAAAAACTTTCCGCAACTCCTGGCATGTGGTTAATTTCATAAATTCCCTTTAAGTGAGGAAAGACTTTGGCATTAATAGGAAGATGTTAAAATTGATCCCAAACTTCTCCCACTCCTGAACACTGTCTTATTGAATTCTAATGTATTCGTGACTTGTCATACAGACCCCAAGCCTACCTACATGAACTTCATTGGGCATGTAGAAGATCATTATAAACCAGGACATGAAAAGGCCTATATCCTGGGGCTTTCCTCCTGGATATCTGCCACATTTCTGGGCATGTGCCATCAAAAGCAAGAACAAGTCTTGGTTATCTAAAAATATAACAAAATAGAGTAAAAGTGAACATTCTAGTCACTGCCACCAAAATCAACCTAGATTGGCCAAGAGCCGGCCAACCTTGAGAATTTTGATTGAACCCACACTATCCGCTGAAGCAGTGTAACAATTTGCAGCTGAGTCCACATGTGCAAGCAATCAATACTTATTGTTGTTTGCCGAGAAGCATTTATAGTGGCTTGATTCTCAGCTTTACTGTGGCAATCTATTGCTTACACAGGTGCAAAGACAATGAAGTGTGTATTTGTTTGACATAGAAAAAGAGTGAAGGCCTTTTTGATAGAGATAATAAAATCTTTTCCATGTTGAAAGGTTTGTTTGAAATTAAAAGATAAATTTCTTTTAACATGATGTCTTTATGTCAATACATTTACTTGTAATTAGGATATTATCCAGACTGTTAACAATAGAGCAAGTATTGAAAAGAGTGAAGAATCTGAACATATTTCTACATCAGATTTGAAAATCTAGCAAATGAAGACTTGGAGGTAGATAGAATATTAACATCTTCCTAGAAAATGCTCCATATTTTCCTCCTCCCTCCCCCATCTCTGTGGATTTTTTGATTTATTTATTTTATTAATTTATTTTTATTTTCTACATGGTGGTTGGAGAGGTGGCTCAGCAGTGAGCATACTACTTTTCCAGATGACTTGAGATCAGTTCCCAAAACCCATGTTAGGTAACTCAGAATTACCTGTAATTCCAGCTGTACATAGTCAACTTACCTACCCACACATAGATATACTTCAGTAAAATAAAATGACTCTTCTTTCTAAACGAAAAACGCCATATGTGTACAATGTATCTCGGTCATGTTCATTTCCTACTCCCCCACTCCAACTTCCCCCACCCTCCAAAGCATATCTAGCATCTTCCTACAAACCTCATGCTTTGTTTTGTTTCTTTAGTCACCAATTAATTCCAGTTACTATTGCCCACACATTTACGTATGTGCAGTGGTCTGCGGGGGCACCACAACCTTACAATGGTCAGGTCTGCCCATAGGAAAGAGACCCTGCTTTGCTCAATAGCCATTCACTGCCATTCACCTGTTTCCACGCTGAAGTTTTTAACGCTCTGTCTTGCTGGATCACGTGTGGATCATTCCAGGGATTGTGAGTTCAGGTGTAGCAATCAAGGCATAGCCAGTGGCCAGTCTTTCGCAGCCTCCTCACAGTCTAGGTCTTAAATCCCGTCCCACCTGTACACTGTATTCCATGAGTGTTGGGTGTTCGGGAGGGAATGGTTTCCTTTGTTGCTTGAGAGACTATAACAAAGGTAAATCTGCGTGGGTGTTCATGACAGAAGGGTAGATACATAGTTACAGCAGAGAAGCACTCTCAGAAAACCGGCTCAGATATTCGGCATACCAGAAGCGTGCCAAGCTTGTAGCACTCCTGACCTTCTTTGAAGTACAGATAGTAGTTTTCTAAAAATTAAAAAAAAAATCTGCATGATACACGACTGGCATTGACGCTGTTCAGTTGTAGCTTTGTTATCTCTTCCAAGTCATGCCGAGCAATAAGAAACAGCAGGAGGTACACGCTGATCTCGCACAATGGTCAACTAATACATTCCCAAGATTGTGTTGCAAAGTTTCATTTTGGGAAAAAATAAATACATATTTCTGGGAAAAATACAAAGGGATGATGATATTTATGAGTAAAAACAGGAATATTTTTCAATAAATACAAATATCATTATATCTTTAACGGGATTAATGACTGAAAGAATTTGACAGAGATATTCATGTACAGTGACATTATTATTCAGGAATGTTGCAGAAGACTCCTCATTCATGAAGAAGTGGTGTTTAAACCATTCCTATATTTTAATATTTTTATTTTAAAGAAAGATTGGACTCTGATTCAAAAGTACAACATTAACATGCTAATAATACTAAACAAAGTATTACAAATTTGTTTCACCTCTTTTCTGTGGGAAAAACATTCCTGCGCATTTGATATCTGCTAGGCACCTATGGAAGTCGTCGTGATGTGGCCTCCTGTTTTTGTTAAATAAATAGGACTTAGCTGTGGATGTCTCAGTGTACTAAAAGCCATCAGGTTTGAACAGGTCAATGCAGAGGGAGTTAATTAATGCTGTTGATAGGAAAAGAGAAGAAAGAAATCCTTAATTAAACTGTTACTTTATTTCTGGTGACAGAAACAAAGCTAGTGTTCTGAGCATTTCCATTTAACTATATCTTAAAATGTCAGTGACCAGTAAGGATACTCAACTCACCTCTTAAGATGAAATAATATACTTTCACCTGTTAAAAGTATTTGGTATATTGAAATTTGAAATTTCAAAAATGAAGAATTTCATTTTGGAAATTATATAGGTTTTATAATGAAAGGCACTATCACATTTTTATTTTTTTCCTACTAAGGAATAAGAACATCACTTGAAATTTTACAAGCAGTAAGACTGCCCAGATAGTCTCAAATATCTTTCTCTTCAAAAGTAGTCAAGGTTCCCTTGGCCCATTACCAGGGCAAGTAGATATTTACAGTAAGCCATTACATAAGTTTAGCAAGGCTAAACATCAAAGAAAAGAAAAGCTATCAATTATAATTAATATGAGAGACTCATAGACCAAAAGCCAGCACTAACATGGAGACACATCAGTGACCGCAATGCATGATGAAATGAAACAGCTCCGAGGATGACATCATAAAATGAATGTGGACATCACAACGACATCAGTGCTACAATGCAAAGTCTACCACAAAAAATAAAAGATTAAGACAATTTGTCTTCATTTGTCTGATTTGACGTGGCTTGACTAACAAATGTTCTTAGAATTGGATGCACTAGTAAGAAACTAGAGTTGTCTGACATAAAGAAGAAAATGACCTAAGGTAAGAACTTTAGCCTGATTTTTAGAAATGTTTAAAGAGCTGTCTATTAGACATTGCTGAGTTTGTGGGCTATAAATACTAAAACTTCCTTGTAATGCTGTATTTTTTTATTTTAGCAATGTTATCTAAAGTTACGCACCCATTGCAAGCAAATAATACATATTTAATGTGATATGCATTAGCACAATAGCAAGTAAGATGAAAAACAATATAAAGATAATTTCTGTTTATCAATTTCAGTAATTCTCTTCAAAGAGTTAACACTACCGAGTGTATTACAGTCGACTCTACAGCCGCTTTAGATCTCCTCTTGCAGCACAAAGAGAAGAAAATAAAAATGATATCATTAAAATTTAAGAAGGAAATCATTAAAAGAAAATGTTTAAATGAAATGAAAACTCCACCCAAGGGTCAATTAATGGGTTAGAGGCAATAAGGGGTTTTCATCGGGGAGAAAGGGAAGTTGTGGGTTGTTCCTTAAGTGTAGGATGACCAAAATTA
This sequence comes from Bramus lutescens, assembly GCA_001685075.1. Lineage (NCBI taxonomy): Eukaryota > Metazoa > Chordata > Mammalia > Rodentia > Cricetidae > Bramus > Bramus lutescens. The sequence continues at coordinate 378,700 of LOEQ01003006.1, read as the reverse complement.
AAAGAGTTTTAAATATTAATGTGCTATATTATTTTATAAAACAAAAAGTCCTAACACAGAGCATCTGAGGTCTGTGTTCTAAAATAGGTCAGCTCCTTTTCTGCACCTCATTCCCTCTGCCTTTTGTCTTAGCTTATCTTAAAGTAGGAAGCAGCATTGTCCAAAAAGAATTTTCCTACAGAAAAAGCATCAATGTCCTGTGAAAACAGCTCAGCATCTTTTTAAAGAGTAGAAACAATTAGGAAATTGATAGATACATTTATTTCCTTTCTTGAAATTTAAGAAAATAAAAACTATTCCAAAAGCTTATTTTCCTCAAGTACACACAACACTTATCCTGGCCACTGGATTCTTCTGAATAGAATATCATGTAAAGCTGAATTTGGGGAAAGTTTTCATATGACAACATAAGATACATTTTTTCCTGTTAGAAAAAAATAGCAAAAGCAGCTACTTCATTTATCTTTCGAAATATAGATTGCACTGCCATTTCCTACCACTGTTCTTCTAGACGTCTAACCAAATCTAAGCTAAAAGAAAAATATGTTGTTCAGCAATCTTATAAAAGAGGAACAGAAACAGGGTAACACAGTATGATGAACGGGCTTAACTTCTGTCTAATTTATATGGCTAGAATTCCCTAAATCACCGAATAAGCAAAAAATAGGTATTAAAAGACTGATGATCTTGTTAAGAACTTAATTTATGCCCATACTACATTATAAAAGGAAGCTACAATTTTTCACTAAGTTTTATTTTAAGGAAAAGCAATTAGTTGTATATTGGATGAAAGTATTTAGGGTTGACAACTACAAATGAAAAATAATCTAAAATAATTGATACTATCTTAATAGTGGCCATGTTCTAAAATGACATCGTGATGCTGGTGCCAACGTGAGGCAACTATACCCACATAAAACCTGAGAGAGCTTGGAAAGGAATTCCAGACCAAAAAAAAAAAAAAATTTAGAGCAGCTTCTTGGTAACCACATTTTTTTTTTCTCGGATGGGGCTGTGTTTGCTCACAACAAGCAGGGGCTCCAGGGCTCCTTAAAGATAAGTCTTCCTGACTCAGCATTGGCCGCAAAGGCTGCTTGGCTTATTTAGAGGAGAGCTTCCTGGTTTGTTCTAGTTGCACAGACGTCTCTACAGGACACCGAGCACTTAAATGGGTTCTGTTGGCAGTGTGTTACAAATTGTGAATGGTGACGTAGGCCTGCTGCAACCCTGGAACTGGGGCAGTGCGCATGGCTCTGAGGCAATGAACATGCCTCTGCCGTGTGGGACTGGACAGAGCCAACAGGCAGGAACACAGAGTCGGTCCTAGCCATGCCTGCTTAGCATTTTTAAAAAAAAGGTGCACCTGGTCAGAAAATAGTTACAGATATTCACTCAATAACAACAGATTCAGATGAAAAGCAACCTCTAAATGGGTCACAGTATTCGTAAGCTTGGGAGAGACAGAGAAAAGAGTATAGACAGTTATAATATAAAGGAGTACAGAAAGTCATAGGTTAAAGGAGTAAAGAGTAAAGATAATAAAATAAATATTAAACTTGAAAAAATGTAATAAAGTAATAAAAACAAGCCGTGTAAACATGAATACACAGAGAATCTGTATTATGTATATTATTGTATTTTCTTTGAATTTATTTGACTGTGAATGAACTAAGTTAGAGAGATATTTCATTACACTGGGTGCTATGATAAACCAACATAAATATTTTAAAGCTATCTTGACTTCAAACTATGAGTCTGAGGATATGTGGCTTTGGAAAAGAGGTCCTGCTTTTGTTTCCACAGATGAGAACCTGTGGATTCCTTCCAGTATAATGTGGTTTGATGGAACAAGAACCCCTGAAAGGTCTTCATGAATACCCAAAATGATTTTCCCAACAAAAAGTAGGAAGTGGTTTGGAGAGAACTATTCCTAAATTCCCAAAGATTGCTTATAAATGTTTGTTTACATGTAAAGAGGAATATGATATCGAGATGAATACTTTACATTGTTACAGATCTTGGTCTATTGATACAAATTTAAAGTCGATTTTGTTATATTTATTTCTGCTGTTGTTTAAGGTATTGTGTTTGTGCAGCTCATTTAAAAATGTAATGTATAATTAAAAAGTACAGGTTAATAGTCATTTATAATTGTCAAGCTTGTAGTCATGTTAGATTTTCTAGATGAAGAGATATATTTCAGTCAGATAGATATTCTTCAAATCTTTCAGAGACCTTCAGAATATGGCATTTAGAATGTTTTTTAATAATTTAGGACTTTTCATGACAATGAGACACATCTGGCCCTAGCAGCACCAATGTACTTCAAAAGGATGATGGGCATTGAAAAGTCTCCTTATGGAGTTTGCTAGCCATTTGGGCAAGAAACTGAGCTTGTCTAAACTGCTTGATGTTATTCTGTATCAACTGGACAAGCAGGACCCACAGAAAAGTGAATGCTGAAGTTGCCTAAAGGTGAGACTGTCCTTCGGGGTTTCTGTTTCATGAAAGAGTCTGCCAGACATTCTGGAGGACACAAAAGAAACTAACTGACAAGCTGCCAATATTGGCAGAACTGTCTTTGAAATTACCGATTCATGGAAAAGTCTGCTGGATACTACAGGCCTATAGGCTGAAGATGGATGCCCCAATGGTACAGAAGAACTTTAGGTGAATGTCCAGGCAGCGAGATTTCTCTGTCAATTCTAGAGTTTTGGAAAGTGCTTACAATGTACTTCTTGTTTAGTTAAGCGATATTATTTCCTTCTGGAGTCTTCGATGGAGTTGAAGAATAGTTATAATTATTTTCCTTAGCTATAATAAAATATAAAGTAGATATAAATATCATAACTATAATTCGTGCTTGTTAACTGTTTTGTTGTATATAATCTTGCTATGTTTAAGTTAAAACCATGCTTTTTATTTAGACAGAAAAGGGGAGGTGATATGGGATTCTCCTCTGTATGCTGTGAATATGTTTTATTACCATTGGTTAATAAAGAATATGCTTGGGACCTAAGGCAGCGCAGAAAAGAACAAGGCAGAATTCCAGGCCGAGATAGAGGAGAAAAGAAGGCAGAGTCAGGGAGAGGCCATGTAACTGCAGAAAAAAACAGACCCTTGCCATGGAACCTTACCAGTAAACCATGAACCTCATGGTAAAGTACAAAATAATAGCAATGGGTTAATTTAAGATGTAAGAGTTAGTTAATAAGAAGCCTGAGCTAATAGGCTGAATAGTGCTTTAATTAATACAAATTTGTGTAGTTATTTTGGGTCCAGGAGTCATGGAAACGAATAATCAGCCTCCATCCACATGATGCTTTTGATTTGTTGTATCAAGAAAAGTAGTGGGAGATAAAATAAGAAAGTTGAATTATCTTTATAAAAAGGTCATTTGGTCATTTGTTTTCATAAACTGTATCTTATTGTAAATCTTCTCACCTGAAGACATCATCCACTTAAAAAGAAAAAAAAAGAAAAAGAAAGCTTGGAAATGCTGCTCTGCTATGAATAACATAATATATTCTTGACTCTATTTTTTTATTTTTAGGTGATTCCCTGGTAGAATATAACTTCATTGCAAGCAAACCAGCAAAGATTATGCTGTGTATCCAGTGCATATCTAGATGAGCAGTAAGGAGGCACAATCAGCTGATCCTCACACCGTGGGCGCGTAACTTGATTAACAACATGTTGGAGAATCAGCTCAATCAGGTCATGCTTATTAAATACCTGCCACTCTGTTTATTTTTCTTACAAAGAGGAAATGGATTATCCTAAGAAATTATTTAGGCAGGGAAATTCTTTAAGAAAAATAATCAAACATAGGTCAAAAAATACAGACTACCAAATATATAGGAGGGTCTACAGCAGCGGGACTAGGCAATGACAGTCTTACATCTGGGGCTTCTGCTAAGGGCGCTGGTTGTAGAGACTCTTCCCTAAGACAGAGAGCTGTGAGAGCACGAGTTTCGGAAGTAGCCCACGGCGTCAACCGTTTTACTGGATGCATATTGCATAACTTGATGATACGCATATCGATACCAATACTCTGCGAAAATACTAATTTATTTAAGGCATAAAAAAGGGAAGAGGAGAAAGCTAATAAAGAAAGATATGTGGTTCATCTGCTGGGTGACAAATTTCTTAACCCACTCCTACGTATGCTCCCAATGTGTGCCACTAAGAGAAAGGGGTGTTTTAACCTAAAATTGGAGACATGAAAGAGACTGTTTATCCAAAGGCACAATAAAACTTTGGGAAGTATGAAGTAGAGCTGCTTGGGGTTTGTAGGGGGCACTGATCCACCTGCAGGAAAGCAATGAGCCATGCAACAGAGAACAGGTTTGCAGCGGGAACAAGTAGTGAGAAACCCGAAGAGGCGAGCTCCAGTCATCAACAAAACGACAAAAACTATCAAGAGAGGAAAACATTTTTATTTGTTGTGTGACTATCAGAGACCTGGAAAGCCCGGCCTCCTGAGAGGTGATGAAATCTTACTACCCAAAGCAAAGACAGCACACCACACGGATTAACGTTTGTGGGGTGAGACATCCAGAGAGCAGGCAGGCTGGAATTGGGGCTTGGGTGAGTTCACAGTAGCCAGAGGTATCATAAGAAAAGCTAACAAGCATAGCATGGATGGCTTAAACTAGAGAGACTTTAAATGACTTTCCAGGGCTGAGAATGGACAATGGTCATGTGCTCTGGTTTAGTTTTCTGAAAGAATCAAGGAGCGATGGTCTGGGGGAAGGAAGGGGGAGAAGCATAGCTTTCAATCCACAAAATGAAATAAACATACAGTGGAATTTTTATTAGATTAGGATATTATCCGATTTCAAGACTTAGTGTAATGTGGTCCTTTGAATCTAAGTCACTGCGAGAGTAAGCAGACACAGATCTTTCAGGAACAAACAGAAGTACAAACATACATTAGTCTGCATAAAAAGGTGGAGCTCCTGAGTTGCATATTCCTTCTGACAACTGGGTGGCCTGCAAGCCGACTCATAGCCTTCAGCACCATTGCATCTCATTAATCCAGGACCGTCTAACTCAAGCGCTTCCCCCAGGCACCAACGATCTGTGTGGCAAAGTGATTGTGGTCATATCCATGCTACATATACATAAGGCATAGACTGCTTTTTTATGAATATGTGTAGAAAACAATTTAAAACATCTGCTAACATGAACACACTGGATACAGAACATTCTTTCTCAGCAATAAATTCTTTTCTAGTACTTTGAAGTAGTTAGAGCAAATCATTAAACCAGCAGCGCCTACATTCTGCAGAAGACTCTATACCAGTAGTGTTTGCTTCTGCAGAATTCTAGGACTCCAGATTCTAAAAAAGGCACAGGCACATCAGATCTACTTTAACCTATATTCAAAAGCAGAACACTTTTTGGATTTTTGAGACGTAGCTTCTGCAGCTGTTATTTACACTTCTCCCTACACAGAGTCGCTCTTCTATTTCAGTTAGAACCCACTGCAATTTTTCTGTTTCTGTTCTATAGATAATGTGCTAGAGCACTATCAGCAGGGCCACATCTGGATAATTACTGCACACGTGGGATCTCTGCACGTCACATGTTCATGCTCTTTCAGAAGCTTATCTTTTCTGCTGCGGTCATGGCCAGTTCACTTTCTTGCTCCAAAATCTTCTTTGATGATATGCTTGGTGTTCAGTAAAAAATAAACAAGTTTAAAGCTGTGCTTACTGTAAGAATGGGGTGGAGAACCACCTAGGCCATTAAGAGACCTTAAAGGAGACATATATGGATCTACATGGGAAGGAGGAAAAGACAAGATCTCCTGAGTAAACTGGGAGCTTGGGGGTCGTGAGCGAATAGAAGGGGAGAGGAAGGAGGGAGCAGAGAAAAATATATAACTTAATAAAAAGAATGAAAAGGAGCATGTGGTGTTCATGCAGAGGATTCGAGTTTGGGCTCTCAGTAACCATGTCTGCAGACTCACAACTGCCTGTACAGGAGGTCCCGAGGAACCCAATGGCTCCACTGTGATATCGATGAAGGTGAGACACAGAAGGAAGAGGCTCTGAAAACTAGAGATTAAACACGAGTTATTCGTACACACACGTTCACTGAAAGGAATAAATGGATCACTACATGAAGGAATGAGCTTTCAACAAGGATCTCAGGTAACAGAAGTGGGCTATCTAGAGCACTTTGGCACTTAGTCTGAACGTCTCATTGTAGCTGTATGAATCTGTATTCTAATTGTTAAGTTTTCCATCTTATTATCTCAAAAATAATAAACTCTCTGGCGCCTGAATTTTTCTGGAAAAAAAAGTCAAAATGTCATCAGATTGTTTATGCCGACCCATCTCTCCTTAGCGCAGGGCTCTTACTTCAGTGTGACCTTTGTTGTGTGTTTATACTGCAGAACCTCATTGCTAATGTCATTATTCGGATATTTATTAGGTAGTTGTGTGAGCCTTATGTGGAACATTTAATCCTTAGGATGATAATTCTTCAAACAACTCAAGCTTGGTAGTAGAACTCTTTCAGAGTAAGGTCTCTTTGAAACTCTTAAGAACTTCTGTGTTTAGACATTACAACTCAGAATGTTTCCAACATTATAAATATAAAATGATAAATGCTCCCAGATAACTAAAAATTCATCTAAAATGACAACAGTAACATCATTGCAGGCCAATGTGACACAATTAACAAGATTAACTATATGTTTTAGAAAGAAATATAACACTGATCTAAATTTTTGAGAGTGATTTTAATTTTTTGGTTACAAAGAAGACAGGTGACAATCACAGTTCCTGTACACTCAGTTAGTATGACATCACACAATGTATGGCTGTTCAGAGTGTCGTTTTGTGTGGCATTTTGCATATAATTGGCCTCCATAAGCTCATAGAAAATGGCACTACTAGAAGGTGTGGCTTTGTTGGAGTAGATACTGGCTGTGGCCTGAAAATCAAGATGTACATCTCTCATCTCCGTTCCCAGGACCATGAGTGCCTACATGCTGCTTGCTTCTTTGATGATGACAATGGACTAAACCTCTGAAGGTGTAAGCCAGCCCCAAGTAGATGTTTTTCTTTATAAGGGTTGTTGTGTTCACGGTGTCTCTTTACAGTAATAGAAACCCTAACCTTGTAATTCTATATTTAGGAGTCCATGGGAATGGATAGACAAAGACCATCTTGCGTTAGGATGAAAGCAGTTTTGGCCTTATAGGACCCATGTGAGTATATTGCAGATACTCAAGGGATTACTAGGTACAACGGAAATATTTGCAGCAAAATTTTAACATAGATATCATCATTGCTGAATAATAAGGAAAAATTAACCCAATATTAAATTATTTGATTCAGATGACAGAAAAAGCATGTCACGAACATAGGTTGGAACTCAGATCTGTTTCTTCTAGGTCCACAGTTGTTTCCAGCTACCACACAGCTTCTCAATTCTTCTAACTGCATCTTTCATCTATATTTGTGATAGAGTCTATTGATCAGAAGGAATTTTAGCAGGTAAAAAAAATCATTCTAGATGATATTTTGATAATTTTATATGAATAAAATCATTTTTCACTAGACAAATTGAAACTCTAAGCAATTACCACTAGAGGTACCACAGGATGCCTGACAACTGAATAGAAAAATATGCATTAGATTAGATGGTAGTGACAGACCTGGGAAATAATCAGTAAAACAGAGGCCTTCCCATAGAGGAAGGTCATTCTTTTCCAGAAAATGGGGCCAGACTTTATCTTGCTGATATAAGGCCTCTAGATTAGCCCCGTGAGGATGCTTTGAAGTAGACGTTGGTTCTGAAAGAACAGAAAAGGTACACTCTTTATATAGTTGTAGGGAGTGGAGGGATTGCTAGACAATGAACAGCCTGGTAGAATGTGAAACTGAAAATTCTCAGTGTCATTTGGAAAGCGCTAAGTTAATGACATTTTATGTTAATTTATGTATTCATATAAATCTGTGGTAAGCTATTTCTGAGCTATTTTTAATTACTATGAGAAACACTATAAAGGAGCATAATATGCAAACTCAGAAATATTCCTTGAATTAATTAATTATCCAGGAAAATTTTTTGAAGAATAAAGGGACACAGATGATATATGACTGCACACACCAAAATTTCCTTTGAAAGTTTAAAATGGAATTATTCAAATTAATAGAAGATTGCTTTTGTTGAAATGCTGTATTTTTCTATAACTGATACACCTAAAATATATTAATCATTTTGAATAAGGATTTAACATATAAATCTTATTCAGGATCCATGAAGGATAAATCTTATTCTGCACTAGACACTGTCCTGTACTGTTTTCATGGATTAGTCTGTTTAATTCCTATAATCAGCTACAAGGACAGCACTCTGCTTAGCCCTACTATACACAGGAGAAAATAGCAGCTCAAGGTTTAAGAAAGTTGCTTGGTTATGTGGGGATGAGAAATAATTAGGTTGAGACTTCAACTCAGAATCACACTGAGTTGAGAGGAAAAGCAAGAACTTGATTTTTGTACAGTCACATCAATTTCAGGGAAGGTAGCATGCCTCCATCAAGGTCACCTCTAGAATGTGCTGGGTGAATCCTGTGCTAGGCTGTAGCATTCACAGCACTAGGAAGACACCTTCTTCATTTCTGGAGAAGGTGTCTGCGTGAGACCTCTCGGGAACTTTCCAGCATGAATGGGAAGTAAGTAGTTAATCTAGTGAAGCTTACAGTTGACGTTCTGCATATGAATTAACAAAATAAAGAAATCGCTCACCTAATCCAGGAAGTGTATTTGGTTCAGTAAGCTGAGACACATTTTACTGTGATTATAATAAAAAAGAAATACACTTTAAAGAGAAGCCCCAGCATGATGAACTTTAGTGCTTAAAATCAATCGTAAAACCACTTTATAAGGCAAACTATTTACACAAAGATTTACTTTTCTAAGCTTTGAGAAATCTATCGACATTTTTTCCTCAGAGAATTTGATTTCACTGAAGCAGTTTTATTACTTAAATAAACCCAAATCTTTAATTTGTTCCTCATTTCTTCTGCACGAGCTGTGCTCAAAGCATTACATCATTAAATCCTAAGAGAGTATATTTAGTATGGCAGGGAATATATATTAATCAAGAAAATTACCAGTTTGAAGGAGAATTTTAATTACTAAGAATTTAGATTCTGAGCACTTTGAGAGTAATTATCTATATAAACTGTTAATATCAATGTCCAACAAATCAAAACCATCTTCTATGAAGTTGATGTCTAGCATAAAGTGAAATAAAATACAAGGAATGGAGTAGAAAATTGTATAGGAAAATTATATTTTATTATAATAAATCACTCGATACTAAGTTCTACCTTTTTTAAAGGCCAGTATACGAGTCTCTGTGTTTTATTTTCAACATTACTTTAACAACACAGCAAACACATTAGCAGAGAACATTTTTATACCTTTCTAAGTGTAATGAGTCTCCGCAGACCACGGAGCCTAAGAAGTAAATAAACAGTATGTGTGCAGTCAGCATTCCCAGAGAGAAACTCTAGTGACAGTTTCCCGAAAAAATATTGTAGTTTTCTCATGGTAAATAATTCGGAAACTTTAACCCATCACGGAAAGTCAATTTCTCTTTTTTTCTAAGCTATTTAAACAAGCATATAATCAATACTACATAATATAAACACCTCAATGTTAGGTGAGAGCCGTGAAGAAAGGCCTTCTCTGAGGACTCCTAAATACCTCTAATCTATGTGAAAATATATGACCTCGATGAAGTCTTCTCTATAGAAACCCCAAATAAGAGCTTCTGTTGTTTACCTTGAGGATATTCAAAAATCAAAAGTCCTAGAAATGAATTTTCTGCTGTTTCAAGCATAGTTTCTTCTTGTTCCAGATTATTGAGTATGGCTTTAGAATACAATTGTATGTACTTAAGGTTATAAAGTGATGGCGTGATGCACACACATTTAGAGATTAGTCAGCATTCAAACTCATGAGCATTTCCTTCATCTTTTATCATTTGGGGATCACGTGAACGCTTCCATCTACTGTCTTAATAAACTTCAAATACACAGTGCATGATCCTAGAGTCCGATAACACCTGTAAAACCTACCATCATTGGAAGGGTCGGTGATATCAATCTTTATTAGGATCCTCAGCCAGTTCCTGGTAACTACAATTCTGCCATTTCGACATGTCTCACTTTTATCTCAGACAACTGATATCCCATGTCTTTTTATGTGTATTTCACTTAACATAATGTCCTCTGTTTTCATCCATGTTGTCACAAATGATTGATTCGGCTATAAAAAGTTAATGATATTCAGTTATTATTATTATTTCATTATATATGTGCTCCAGGTGTGTTTTAAATAAGAACAAAATTTAAAACTCCTTTCTTTTTTTAATGTTTTTGAGGTTTTGTTATTGTTGTTCATTTGTTTATTGACTTTTGTTTTTGAGTGTGGGTTTCTCTGCAAGGCCCTGGATGTCCTGGATGGTCTCTGTAAATCATGCTGACCTTGAACTCAGAAATCTGTTTCTCTTTGTTTTCAGAGTGTGGCATTAAAGGTGTGCACCACCACTAGCTGGCTTAAAACTCGTAACAAATTCAATCAAATGAAAAGTTTTCTTACTTTTAATGCATATAAAATTATATATGAATAACACATTTTATTTATAAATTTGTCTGTTGACTGTTAACTAAGTCACTTCTAGATCTTGGTTGTTATGAATAACAAACACTACAATGAACAAAAGAGAAAAAAATCAAATCACTTTAAAATACTGATTTTTTTTTGTTTTGAAGCTGGATAATAAGACAAATGGGATTTCTGCTTCATACAGTAGTCAGATTTGGCTTTGCTTAAAAATATCTTTACCTTGTTTTACCACAGAATGTGGATGCTACATACCCAGTACAAGTAGAGAAGTTGTATATTTTCATTAATTATTTCATTTAATAATTTTAAGATAGTGGCATTAACTCTAAACAGCGTTGTTCCTAAGAGAATTAGTGGCATGGGAACACTATGGATATAATAATCCTAAATTGATGTAATTATAATAATTATCCATTGCTAACAATTTATTATTATCAAAATTATCAGTTATTTTTATGAGTTTGACCACAAACATGAATATTGGGAAGTATTCTATTCAGTTCTTTGAAGTTAAATCATATAGCAAAACAAATACACATTTACAGCCTCAGTATATTAAATTGCAAGGTCTCTGATTATTAGGAAGTACATTTCCATTATTTATTACTTCAACACATACACTTCAGATTGTTAAAAGTAATCACTATTTCTATGTAGAATATTGCAATGAAAGAACTTCAGAATGATGGTGTAGGAGGTCTCTCTGTTTATGTGTTGCTTTCATTGGTTAATCAATAAAGAAACTGCTTGGCCTGATAGGGCAGAACTTAGGTAGGCAGAGAAGACAGAACTGAATTCTGGGAGGAAGAAAGCAGAGTCAGGGAGAGACACCATGGAGCTGGGAGAGACAGATGTGCTGACTCTTTCCCGGTAAGCCACTGCCACGTGGTGATAGAGATTAATAGAAATGGGTTAAATCAAGATGTGAGAGTTAGCCAATAAGAGGCTAGGGATAATGAGCCAAGCAGTAATTTAATGAATACAGTTATGTATTTATTTTGGGTGTAAGCTAGACAGGTGGCTGGGACAAACAATGGGCCACCCTCTCCTTGTAACAGAATGATGATCAGTAAAATTATTTCAAGGATTCAAATACAAATTTTCTTATGACAAACATGCATTTTCATGAGGGATTAGGTCACTAAGTCTTACTTACACTCTTTAATTCTAAAAACCAAAGATATTTATTATTTCTCTTTCAAACAAATTGTAAGAGCTATTCTGTAGCTATTTTTCATTTGTGATCCCCAGGCATTGTTCATTATTATCTTTGAGTGCTAATATTTGGACACCTACCTCCAGAGAACCAAGTTTTAAAGGCCAGTCACCCACTGAAGAATTGAGAGAAAAAGGGTTCACCGCAGGCATGTTGGGACTCTGCTTTTTTGACCATGAAGTGATGAGCAACTCATTCTCCCATGTTTTCATCATCTTGCCTTCTAACTGGTCCAGAAAACAGCTAGTTAGCCAGTTATGGATGTAAACCAGCAAGACTAATAACTGAACTAAACCTTTCTTTCTTCTCAGCTCATTATCTTAAATATCTGATGATGGGAATAGAAGCTTACACACTGAATTATTATTTATTTGTGCTGTACTATTGACATAGCATCCGTAGTTATAACTATTCTGCTTCTTTTAGTTTCTTTTACTGCATCTCTTTCTTCCTTCCAACCTCAAGAAGAAAATCCAAAAACACCAATACCACACATATACATTTAAACACTAAAATAAAACTCTCACATTTTTTCCTGCCTCTACACACACACACACACACACACACACACACACACATTTGTCTCTTCATTCTTTCAGGACGTAGGTTCTCATATTTAGAGGGAACTTCCACACAATTACTATCTTTGAAGCCAATTTTTATCCAATACAAGAATTTAATGGCTTCCCTAAAAGCCTTTACTTAATTTGGTAAATGGTTCTTAATCAATTTGAATATTCCATCTGGTTCCTGCCAAGGCTCTAACTGGTATACAAGGAAGTGACCTTGCACCAAAGAAGGGTGATTCTCCTGTAGCTGGCACTCATGAGTATCTACACTTGTATTTAACAATAAGCAGTTATAAAATGTGTTTCTCCAACAGTATTGCCACATCTTCTAAAGTAGGGACTCAAGGCTTGAAATGTAAACATAGTTTTTCCTTCATTTTTCCAGAACACCTAATTACAAAGCACAGAAGTCTTGTTGACTGATAATGTCAAATTGTTTGAGAAGAAAACATTATAAGAATGAAAACAATTCTTATGAAATTTCTCAGAGATAATGAATGTTTTAAAAGTTCTGATGTAAGATAAAATTATTGCAATGGTAGTTTTTCTAAATAACTGTGAAGATTTAATTGACATAGATGAATAAGACAGATTTTTAATGACTATGACAGATAGTTTCCTTCTGTGTTGATAAAAACTACTCAAAGTTTTACTTTTTAAATATTTGATTAGAATTATCATTATAATTTCTATCAAACATTTTAGTTTTGTGATTTTTATAAAGAATGACATAATTTGTTTAAATTTTGTACTTTATCCTTTAAGCTGTATAATATTTTCTCTTTCACAACACCCAGTACTTAAATTAAAATGTACTCTAGGATGTTCATGCAGGGATCTAGTTAAGTACAAACACATTCTTTTTTGAAAGCTTATTTGGCCTTCTCTGCCTTTGTAAAGTCATTGGAGCCACTATATCCTTGAACAGTATTTTTTTTTATTATTCCACATACTTGGTACAAAAACAAGTTGATACTTTTTGATTGTGTGGAACATTTTATGAACAGAGTAAAGGATGTCTAACAGAATAATTAGAGCCATGTTTATTCCTCTAACTTTCATAATGTTAAAGGTCTGGGAGAAACCGTGAAAAGTATGGGCTGCAGGCTTTTCCTTAATTTCCACACATTTCGCAGCCCAGTGTACGGACTGAAAGGGGTGTACACTGAGATCAAGGCCTCTGTGACCGCACAAAGGCAGAGATCGTAACAGGACAGAATTGGGGTCAGATGCATGTCATCAGTCAGAGAGAGCTCTCTAGGCCTGAGGAGGACAGACAGTGAATGCTTGTTCACTCAAATGATGTGGTTGAGGATGTAGTTCATCATTCAGTTCCCTGGTGTGGACACATTGCTTGCAAATCCAAAATGGCAGGAAGAATTGACACTTCCTAATAGACAACTGTTGTGTTTTATTTCTGAATGACGATAACCTTTGAAATTGATTATATTTTTGTTTCTGGAGCCTTAGAACTAAGATGAAGGGTAGTTTCTGGAAAAAGTAAAATAGCCTGTAATATATTTGTGTATTAATCCTATATACCTTTCACCCTCCTTGAACTCCTTTTCCCTACAATTTTCACCACACTTTTCCCTGGTGCATTAAGTATCTTTTTTTTTAATTCAGCTATCTTTAGCCACTTGCCTCAAACCAATGGGTCTATAACCAGGAGAGACACATTTGATTTCCTGACCCTTTGCAGTGAAGGACAGTACACACCAACAAGGATCTGGGACAGCTTATCAAACTCAAAAGGAAACAAAATGGAGTTTTCTGAGCCTGAGAGGAAGAGAGCAATGTCAGAGAATTGTAAATGAAGTTTTAATAAAAATATTAAAGGGCCTAAAAATGGATCCCATACCTTGTTTCCTTGGAAACTACAAGGTTAATAGAAAGTAAGTACAATGTGTCCAGAAACTCTGTATCTGAAGTTTTTGCACTGACTCCCTGTCCCCTGTGTCCATGTAATTTAAGAGTTCTAGGCATCACAGAAGTATTTAATTCTTATTGATATAATGTCAAACACTACATTTTCCAGTAGCATAAAATGTTTTAGAACAAAGCACCTCAGTGGGTAGAGAATGTCTCACGAGGGACTGGGTGTTTATGGCACTTCCCATTTTTAGTACATCCTTGGGAGAAAAATCATTTCCTGTTAAATTACCTCTTCCCTTTGTGTGGGCTTGTTATTCAAGTCTAACCAAGAGCAAGAGAGACTCACTGAGTTAACGTTTGTTTGCTCATGTGTTTAAATAGCACATAAAAAAATATGAAAAGTCAAAGTTTAAACTACAAAAGTTAAAATTACCCAACAAAAAACCCAGCTTTTCTATATGCACGGACAAAGTAGCAATGGCTGACCCAGCACATTGCCACCCGTCCAACCCGTTTTTCCTTTCCTTTCACCTCCCCTTTGTTTGGCCTCTTTGGGGTCCCACTGATCCAATATGACGGGGTATGGAGGCTTGTTCCAATTGAATCTTCCATTTTTATGATTGAAAAAATTGACTGTCAGTTCATAAGATTAAGGTCAGTTCTGAAATCCTGGCCTCCCGTTCATAGGTCCAATATTGATTTATTATGTAATTCAAAGTGTTGTGCCCAGAAAATTAACAAACTCAAAGATTAAACTACCAAAAGCTTCTCTTTGAACAGCTGCTAAAGCAACTCCATATCTCTCTCCCGCCCCACCTTCAGCATGCATTCACCTGTCAAGCTGGAAACACAAGAGACAGGGGAGGTATTTCTGCTCTTATCTACACAGGAAAGTATTGGAAAAATCTATACAACCTTGGTAGTTGGACAGGATGCAATTAAAATCACCTTCCTCCCAGAAAGTCTCAGAGAAGGATAGTAATCAGCATGGGCCTGCATCCCTGTAGGTAGCTATGGAAACAACATGATGCTCTTCTGACTCTGACAGTGAGTCCTAACAACACAGGCTTCTCTGAGTCCTGAGGCCTGTGGTCATGATGTGAGCTGCTGTTTTGCAATGGCGGGAGCAATGAGAGGTGCTAAGTTGGATGATGCTTTTTAAGCCCTTTCAGAATGAAAATACTACTATTACTAAATAATAATAATAATAATAATAATAATAATAATAATAATAAAGTATTTTCCCTCTATATAGTTAAGGCCAAAGAATTCAGCCTTGCTGAAAACCTTTCTCTTCCCCAGTTCTTTAGTTCTACATGTGCATGCACAAGGAGCTGTCTCAGATGAAAACTCAACATCACTCAGGAGGCAGTGCAGTCCAGTGATACCCTTGGGATTTGGATATGGGCGACTTCGGTTCAAAGTCGGCTTCCATCATTCCTATACCTCTTGCCTTATGTGTGAATCTAAATATCTCTAGCTGGAGAGACTTGACACTGGGGTTCTATTAGTCACCAACAGTTGACGACAATGTCCTTGTAATAAGGCAAATGCGGGCAAATGTGCCAATTCAGTACAGAGCCAGTTACGTAGTATGCACTCAGTGTTGTTCTCATATTGTCTCAGTTTCAAAGCACAAGAAAATAAAATTCTCCACAGCTCATCTTTCTAAATACAATACTCTCAAAAATTAAATATACTTAATTTCTTAATTAAATAAAAGTCACATTCCAGATAAATAAATTGGATTTGTCACTACTGTAAAAATGTATTTACTATATGATTGTTCATGTCATCATGATTAATAACACATACAAGCTAGCAAGCACACTGCTCTAGGTGCCAGAGCCAATTTCTCTGAGTTATCCTCTTTCAGGGAGATCATGACATCTGTGGAAGGTGTGTGGGTTACAAGGTGTGTTTGGGGGATGAGCAAGTGAGGATGAGCTGGTAATCCGTGCTGTGTGGGTTATGTGCAGCACCAATCACAATGAACCTGGCTTCTGGAGCTAAGGATAACTCCACTTATAGGATGGAATACGGCCTTCAAAGAAGGGCATCAACAAGGCCTTAGAAATAAAAAAAAATATATTTTACAAGGAAAAGAACTTAGTGAATCACATTCAGTTCAGTAAATATACTTGTAGTGTCTTCTATAAGCCTCTAAGAGACAATATTACCTATTAGAAACTTGTGAGATTTTAAATTTCAATAAATTCAATTAAAGAATACAGATAAGGATTGCTTTTGATAGAATAAAATTAAAAACCATATTTTAAAAAAGTATTTGGTGAGAGTTTCTATATGTCATTATAGCCTTGAAATAGAGTAGCTTTTCTAATGATGGCTCAAAGGTCACATATTAATCCAAATATTATTATTCTTAGGGGGAAAAGCTGCTGATCATATTGCAGATATGTTCCACACTTAATAAATTTATAATTATTAAAAATAACAATAAACTTCCTAATATAAAGAAAATTCAGAGAAAATAAAATGCAAATCACTTTAGACAATGTCAAAATGCTTATTTAGCAGTGTAAAATAAAGTAATATAAATAAAAATACTCTAAGATAGCAACTTCATGGAAACAGGCTGACAAAAAAAAATCAAATTTTTACGTACTTAAAGGTTAGCGAAGATCTGTACAATTCAAGAGGGCAATTTTCCAGTGCTTTCATCCCACAATTACACTTTGGAGAATTTACTGTGCAGATGGCCTTCTGTGGTGCCAAGTGACCTATGTGTAGCTACTGCTGCTGCTGTACTGACTCAGAGATAGAAAAGTTGTGTAAGCAACAAAAAGGATCAGGTGCTGCTGAAGTTACAGCAGGGCTGAGGACAAAGCTCAATGGTAGAAGACTTGCCTAACTATGCAATGCCCTGGTTATATCCTCAGGAGTAATATATCCTTAAAACAGGAAGTAATATATCCTTAAAACAGACTTGTAGCATGGATAGTCAAAACCCAGAGACAGACATTAGGATTCAACCTGAAGCTCAGAGAAGCACATCAGCCAAGCCACTTGATAGCGCTATCCTTTATGAAATCTTCAGAATGAAAAGAGAGTGAGTTCTGTCTCGTCCTGCCTTATATCCCTCTCTAGTGCTGGGATTAAAGGGTGCACCACCACTCAGCCTCTATGGCTAAATAGTGTTTTGCTAGAATTAAATGTGTGCGCCAACACTGCCTGGACCCTAGTAGCTTAGTTTTACCCTCTGATCTTCAAGCAAGCTTTATTTATTAAAGCATAAATAATATCTCTACCCAGGCTGTGAGACTTCAGTAAATGGAATATAGACCTAAAAGGAGAACTCTCAAAAGTGAACTCTAAAATGACTGAACACTAAAGGAAATGTTCAACATCCTTAGTCATCAGAGAAATGCAAATCAAAACAACTCTAGATTCCATCTTGGAGTAAGATGTGAGAAGTAACCTGTAAGAGTGGCCAAGATCAAAAACACTGATGACAACTTATGCTGGAGAAGTTGTGGGGTAAAGGGAACACTCCTGCATTGCTGGTGGGAGTGCTGTCTGGTACAACCCCTTTGGAAATAAGTATGGCAATTTCTCAGAAAACTAGAAAACAACTTTCCTCAATATCCAGCAATATCACTTTTGGCTATATATCCAAAGGATGCTCAATTTTACCACAAGGACATGTGTGCACCTATGTTCATAGCAGCATTGTTTGTCACAGCCAGAACCTGGAAACAACCTAGATGCCCCTTGACCAGAGAATGGATAAGGAAAATGTGGTACATTTACACAATGGAGTACTACAGCAGAAAAAANTCATAGCAGCATTGTTTGTCACAGCCAGAACCTGGAAACAACCTAGATGCCCCTTGACCAGAGAATGGATAAGGAAAATGTGGTACATTTACACAATGGAGTACTACAGCAGAAAAAAATGAAGACATCTTGAATTTTGCAGGCAAATGGATGGAGGTAGAAAACATCATATTGAGTGAGGTAACCCAGACCCAGAAAATCAATTATTATATGTACTCAGTCATAAGTAGTTTTTAAACATAAAGCAAAAAAAAACCAGCCTACAAATCACAATCTCAGGGAACCTAGACAACAATGAGGACCCTAAGAGAGACATACATGGATCTAATCTACATGGGAAGTAGAAAAAGACAAGATCTCCTGAGAAAATTGGGAGCATGGGGACCATGGGAAAGGGTTGAAGGGGAGGGGAAAGGCAGGGATGGGAGCAGAAAAAAAGGAAAGCTCAATAAAATCAATAAAAAGAAAAATGTAAAGTCAAAGTTTGAGCCACTAAGATGAGCCACTGGAACTCAGAAATATTACATTGTACTCAATCAGTTTGGTGAAAAACTAAACAACAAAAACAAAATATAAAAAATAAATGACTGGTTCCTCATATGATGTTCATGCACCTTAGGCGTCCCATCTGTGGACATAAGCTTTGTCTATTGAGATGTGTTTCTTTTATAAAGGTCATACTCAAAGAGCTCAGGAAATGACTTTAGGGACCTGTGAAGAGACACTCCGTGGATGGGAGATAAAACACAAGGGGTACAGGAGAACAGACAGGAGGGATTAAAGAGAAAGATATCGGAGAACGGATGGTAGGGTACAGGAGGAAATATGAGCATTGGGCACTGAAGTCTGAATAAATATATGAAAGCAAAACTACTATAGAAGCTTCCGTGTGTGTGTGTGTGTGACACATAAATACACAGAAATAGTTAAAATGGAGATGGGTTTGCTCTATACTAGTACAAAAGTGTCTCTGCTAGAGATCAAAGGCAAACAAAAGTCCAGTGCCAGGAAGAGCTTATTCCTTTGGAACTGGCCTGTTAGACGCCATAGGCTCCTCAGTGTTACAGGCTATAGGCACCAGAGCTTGACAGGAAAACCTTGCTGGTAAAGGCATCACATACTAGTGTCCTAGAGCATGATGAAATCGAACTTGTAGAGCCCTGGAGGCTTCATCCTTTTTGTCTAGTTTTCCAGGTGCTAGAAGGTGTTATGAGCTCCAGCTGAGAAGTGAAGTACCCGTTCACCACACCCAGTTGTGAGCTCTGCAAGCTACACTAATACAGGTCTGAACCCGAGTTCTTAGAGCAAGTTGGTCACTGTGGCAGTTGAGTGTTCTCCTTTATCCCTGCTTCCTTAAGGAAATGGCCTCCTGAGTCTGAGACTTTCCCTGTCCACCCTTCACATTTCTGAAAGAGCATCTCTTAGACCCAAATGCTGACACCACAGAACCTTTACCAACACATTTTTCTCAAATGTTCCCAAAAGGGCCTACAAAGTCTGTGGCACCTTCAGAAAAGCACGTCCCCGAAGCCGTGAGGTCACAAAGCCACCTGGCTCCTTAAATTGCTAAACAGTGTAATTTCAGTTTTTTTCTCCCAAAAGTGTTTTCTGAGATGCTGGAACAGGGAGAAAGGTCAAAGCCGAGCTAGCCTGAGCAGCCAAGGACTGAGCTGTAAGTTGGGAGTCTGTATCCAGGTGGAAGCGAAAGTTGAGAATGGGTTCACCTGAGCTCTGAGGCCAACACTGTCCCAAATGGCCTTACTGTGGAAGAGGGTGGGCCAGTGAAAAGCTCAGGCTGAGAGAACCAAAACTCACGAACACTTCAGTCTGCTGTTGATAATGTAAAAACACACTTTAATTTTAAATTGCAGACAGCAAAAGAAACCGATATTTTAGTGGTTTGCAATTATTTATCTTGAAATGTATATTTACCAGTCATGGAAGCTAGGCTTTAATTCCATTTTAGAGGCTTTAATTAAATTCCCGGATCTAAAGACTTAAATGTTTGTTTGTTTGTTTGTTTTCCAGCTGCCAAGTTACAACTGACACATATAGAGAGAGGAATTTAAAATGGAATTGCACGGGCAGAGGCAAAGTTTAATGCCTGCTGCCGAGCACGAAGCAGGATGCTCGATACTGCCAGCTCAGCAGACTGCAGCTTAACTGCCAAAGCCTGACAGAAAGACTCGTTTTCTTCAGAGGAAGCTAAATGTTTTAGAGGACTACATTTGTAAATCTATTTTCATTTGAATTATAACCTTTACTTGAGAACTTAATTTTTTATTTGTTCCAGAAGAGCAACCTATATACTCAAAAAAGCATGACAGAATTCACCCTAAAGCATCTTTGGAAGACAGTTTTGGAAGCCTATGAATCCCTACCCAACATTTAAAATTATGAAATTGTGACCTGCCCCAAAAGTGAGGATTAAATATAGTAAATGAGTGACAATATTTTATAAATCTTAAAAAAATCAAATGACAGGAGCTTAAAGTGAAAAAAAAAATGCTGTCCTGAGATCAATTCAAACAGAACCTTACCACTTCAACTTGGTCTTCACAGGCCAACAGTAAAAATTAGCATTAGCAAAAGCCAGGATAATTTGCTCCTTAGAGGAAACAGGATATTAGCAGTACCCTTCAGAAACACAAAGATAGAGGTGAGGGTGAGTATTAGAAAACCTATTCAATCCTCTGATCAAATCCTGACTTAAATATCTGTGGGACCTTAGGGAGCTGTTTAGGTCCTATCCAAAATATTTGTTAAATTCACATTTCCAAGCCATGTTACCTAAATAAAATGTAAGATAAATATTCTCAGACTATGGCATGCAAATGACCAACTTCAGTGGCTCAATCGCGAATCCTGACATGATTGATCTGCCCTCATCACACATTCCTCTCACACTAATGGGCGCCAGAGGCACCCTTCTCACAGATGCTTCTAACTAACTTTGCAAGTTTTAAATGAAAGAACTCAACACAGAGCCACGTAAGTAAATAAATTTGCATCAAGTAAGTCAGATTTTCGGTGCTATATGACACAGACATTGAGAGAAACAGGATCTCGCATTTGTATCTCTTTAAACAATAAACCTGGTAAATATCTGAGAGTGTGATCAGTTCCCCTGACAATCAAACTGGTTTTCAGACCATGATTTTCAGTCTTTAGTATTTAGAGGCTTTCTGTATGTTTTCCATTCTGTCTACTGATTAATATGATATAGGAATTCTGGACCTCAGCTTTCATATTAGGTGGCCAATCACAAGATCTAAATGGTCTAGGAGTGCATGAGAGTTCCCTCCTGCCAGAAATTGCTTTATTACCAAGGAAGCTGACATATTTATTGCTGACTGTAAGACTTTGATGTGGTTCTGAATTCAGTTGGGAAGATAAATGCTACTTATTGATTCCTTAAAAGCTGGGTGATGAGGCTAAATCTCAATCTAGCCCTACTGTAGAGCATCTTTCCTACACATCAGGGTTGAGCGATGTCACCAGCTAGCATGTGAAAAGACATAAAGAAGGGGTCTCTAGAGAGGTCCCTTTCCACACAAGAGAGAAATCATCACTATACATTCAACTGCCTCTTCTGTCATATACAAAATAATCTCAGTGGGCCAGAGCCGTGATCAATACCATGCCTGGCTTAAAATCTGGGCTTCTGTATGAGTGCACACAGAAGACCTCAGCTCCAGGTAGAAAATCTGTTTAGACATAGACTTGTCTGAAAATTGTATCGATTATTCCTAAATAAATGAAGTTCTCCCTGTCCTTGGGAGAGAATAAACAGAGCCACCAACTGACAGGAATAATGACACTGTAAAATAACAGTACTGCAATAAATTATAATTTTAAAAAGTACAACTTTCTCTTCCTAGGCGATCTTAAATCTTACTTTGGGGAATCAATTAAACCAGATGTCATGAGCATGTCAACTACCTAAGTTAATTCAGTCATTCAACATCCTTACATCAGGAAAGGCAGAAATTTGTTTGCAGTTTATTAAGTATCAAGAAGTGAAATATACAATAGAATTGAATCCCATAAGAAAGCTAAGGACATCAGTGACTAAACTACCTTGTTTCTTTTCTAAATAGGAAAACTGAAACTAGATTTCATCAGTGGGTTACTTACAGGGTCAGTGGGTTACTACATGAAATAAACCCTTTTCTCCCCAAGTTTCTTCTGGTCATACGGTTTATCACAGCAATAAAAACTCCAACGAAGACAAAATGTCTTCAAGTCAATCTCACTTCGTAAGATGTAGTCTTCCAAACAAGAGTATGTAAAGTTTTCATTAATGAAGCAAATCATAATGTCATGTCTCTACCAGAACCAGAGATAAGACTGAGACTCCTCCATTCTTGTGACCAGGGGGAGTGGCTTTTCATTAATGGGTGTCAGCAAAGCTGGGATATATCCACCTTTTCAGACAGTATGTTAAATCCTAACGAAATATGGGGAAGTGAAACATCTGTCAAAGATTCCAAGTCTTCAAATTTTAATATAAGAATGTTGGAACCATTTGGAGTCCTGGCCTCCAGCTGCTCTTCCCTGCTAGAGA